>CACRXK020005516.1:0-23408 GCA_902702795.2 Paramuricea clavata
CATGACTCTCAGGGTCAGTGAATTTCCAGTTAGCTGTCACGTGAGAGCCAAGACCAATATAGTCAGCATCTTGATAAGTGCTCTCGCCATCGTTAACGTAACGCAGCAACGGTGGCGTAACATCGATAGTGACGCCATCGCTGGACAACGAGTTTTGCAAGCCGACTCTGTTGACGCATTTGACCGTGGCAAAATATCTATACCCCTGGGACAGAATGACATTAGCTAATGTATACATAGTTTGGTAAGGCAACACAACCTGATAACCCGCAACATCCAGAATGCCAGGCTGAGTCCCGAACCCGACAAATGCCTGAGTTAGCCCACTATCAGTGTCTTCACATTTCCAACTTACAGAAAGCGAGGTTACACGACTTGTATAATCAAGGTCAAATTGCAGGTAAACTCCGTCGGAAACTGGTGCCGAAAATGTCGGTGGAGTTGAATCGATTAAAACACCATCGGACGTTGCCATCTCGCTCGGCACCCCCAATATATTAAACGCAATAACTCGAGCGTAATAGGTCACGCCGTTTTTAAGTTCTGAAACGAGCAAGTTCGAACTTGCAGATGAAGTGACTAGACCAACATCGGTAAAAGATTGAACATCTGAACTATTTTGCGATGTCCCGAATGCAAGTTCATAGTGATGAATCGATGTTTCGTTTTCAAAAAATCCACTCCAACTTGCATAAAGCATGTTAGTTCCACGTTGGAAAACTATATCTCGCCCACCTTGCCCGTCGTTGACTCGCCCTCTCGTCGGTGGACTGGTATCAACTAACACGCCATTGGTCCAATGGTTTCCAAGGTTACCAGCTTTATCGCTGAGCTGCAGTAAAGCGTAGCAGTAAGTTCCTGATTGTAGGTTGATATTGGTGAAGGAATATGAAGTTAAGGTGTTCGATATTCTCACCAAAGGATGGATGTCACAAGTATTAGGATTTTGAGTAGAGCTAAGACATACTTTAATTTCCTCAATTCCGGAAACGTCCGTAACGCCTCGCCAATGCATTCGGTAGATACTCGGAAACGAGTGGTATTGAGCATCTTGCGTACCCCATCCGTCCAATACGTGCGTGACTAATGGTGCTTCGTCGTCAAACACCAAGGGCAGTGACGTGGCTACTATAAATAGACCAGCAGAGTTAGTGCCTTTCACTGTGATGTAGTATTTCCGACCATTTACTAAAGAAGTTTTTGTTGTCGATGTCCAATTTACACGAATAACATTAGATACAACATCAGGCTTGTGGCTTGCGAACTGTATGACATCATCGCCTTCGGGATACGACGACACGCCGAGGCTGTACTGAACAATGTCCGACAGATCTTCGGTTATCTCGAAGTACGCAGAAAACACGTGATTTTGGCTACTCGTGTATCTGATTGGCTGGCCTTCGTTACCATGGTAAAGCTTGACTACCCAAGGTGGAGTGGCATCAATTATGAACGATTCTGATATTGCATTCCAACGAACTCCGGCGCGATCTTCAGCTTCGACAACTACAGAGAAAACACCATTAGGCATGACTGCATGTACACCGCTGACTACAACGCGGCCCACGGTCTTGACTGGGACCAACAGCTCGGCTGTATCGTACGAGAGCACAGATAAACCAAAACGTTTTATTCCTGAATGTTTGTCGTAGAAACTCAGCAGGTCACATGTGTCGGCGATGAATTGTTGCTTGGCTCTGTCTGCTGGACACCACTGCCAGCGGGCCCATGCTGCTTTGTTGATCCATGTGACTTCCAGTGGTGGTCCCACGTGACCTGCAATGACGGAGCCCGGATGTGGTGGCATGAAATCCACCATAGCGCCGTTGCTGCTACCATTCACACACATGCGCACTCGGTTACAGGCTATCACCGTTACATAGTATGTTACACCATTTTCCAAGGCACTACTACTGCTGACCAGCGATCGCGTGCTCAAACCATTGCTTTTGAAAGCTGATGTGTCATCTGACCCAGGATTCGTACCCAGACCCACAAAGTATTCTCCAATTCCGCTTTCAGCGTCTGCAAATGCATTCTCCCAGTGAGCTGGATAAATATCAAAACCTGAACTAAAATTCCTGTCTGTCCCATGTGGTCCATCTCTGATGTAGCTTGGCAACACTGTGGGTCCCGTTGTATCCATAAGTACCCCATCTGAAGAAATCGTCTTAATCAGGCCTGCATTATTTCGAACTTTGATTGTGACGTAATACTGAACCAATGACGTCACATTTACGTCATCAAAAGCTACCCACGTGGTTTTGGAGTCATCAGATATTCTAGTCACCAGTTCACCAATGTTGACAAACGGGTGGATGTTTTCCCCGCCTGGGTAAGTGCCCACTGCCGCGTGAAAGGATTGGATACCACTTTCATCATCGTGACACGAGAACATATAGGTGAGGTTATTAAGTTGCCGTACGAAATCTTTATCTATTACGTCGTCGAAGTTTATGACGTCACGTGGTGGTCCATTGCATGATGGGATTGTATCATCAGGAATAATACCCGACACATTTACCGTAGCGTACAGACCTGCGGCATTAGTACCTTTCAGTACAGCGGTGTACTTTTTCCCAGAGGTCAAACTTAAGCTGTCGAGCAATGGTGACTTTTGGGTCAGCGGTATTGTCTTAAAAGGTATGACGTCACTACCGGTGTCTTCATCGATAAGTTTCCATTCGTAGCGCACCATGGGACTTTGAATCTCTAGAAATTGTTGAAACTTGCCAGCGATTCGTCTCACCGAGGGTACGAATCCCGTACCATCTTTCCCGACCGTGAAGTCACGTGGTACAGGTGGCGTGGTATCTATGGTAACGCTATCACTGCAAGCCACGGTAGCCAATCCCAAGAGGTTGACAAGTTGGACCCGGATGTAATATTTCCCACCATTCGCCAACTCTAATCCAGTCTTCTTAATACTGTAGCTCTCCCCGACTTCTCGCAAACTTATAACATCAGCCTCGCTTTCAGACAAGGTACAATTCGGCGAACTTGATATCCCCCATTTTACGCTAGAAAGATCCCCAAAAGTCCCCTCAAAACCATACTCCACAGCAAGACTGGTTGTATCCGATTGGTAGTCGATGTCACCCGACGTTTCGACATCGTGAACGAACGTAACAATCGGAGACCGTCGCCTTGCAGTAAACATCGGGCAATGAGCAATCGGACTTTTTAATCCAAAACCATTATACGCATATACGGCCGCGTAAACAGAACGACCATCCATGATGTCGAGGTCTGAAACTAGCAAGCTCTGTCTTTCTCCGTGGATGGAATAATGGTCATCGCCGGACCCTCTGATCGAGCCGATTATGACGACATAATTCTGAATCTTTGTGTCCTCAGTGAAGCCATGCCATTGGACGAAATACTTCTTATTCCCGACCTGCTTTGCGGTACATTGTCCTGCCCCAGGGGGTGTGTTGTCAGTATCTCGTTCGCAAGTACTGAGTACGGTTTTATGGATAGACCGAGACGACCAAGTCCATTCAGGGAACGTTTTCTTTGAACCCCAACCGATTGAGATGCGAATTCTAAACCATTTCTTCACTCTGATTCTTATAGATCTGAACCGATACCACAAGTAGACACGAATAGATAAAGGAGTCATTTGCAGCTTCATTTCCAAACATGCACGCAACGGCCATTTGTCGACACGAACGGAAACCTCAGGGATAAGGTAGGTTTCCAGTAGTTTTGCCTCTACCGTCACACCAACCTGCATGATTAATACAGAAATTCTTGCCCCTGCATATACAGTCACCCATGCCCCAGGGATGATCGCAAGTCGTACCTCTCTCTCGCGAAGACACAATGAGACTCTGTAGTTCGCATAGTAATGTGTATCAGCGCCGAAGTAAAAGTACACTGGAATCACAACCACTATAATATAGAAGCCGACTTCGGGAAGAATTGGAAATGAACCTAAGAAAAAGATATATATTAAAGATACTACTGTTGGTTCCGCTTTCATTGTTGTTTTTGTTGTTTTTGCTGCTGTTGTTGTTGTTGCTGCTGTTGTTTTCGTTGTTGTTGTTGTTGTTGTTGTTGTTGTTGTTGTTGTTGTTGTTGTTGTTGTTGTTGTTGTTACAGTCGTTGTTGTTGTTGTTGTTGTTGTTGTTGTTGTTGTTGTTGTTGTTGTTGTTGTTGTTGTTGTTTTTAGTTTTCCTCGTAGGGGCGGGTAGGGTTGCTATTTTCGACGTTGTTGCAGTCGCTACTGTCGCTTGTGCTGTTGTACTTTTTTGCTGTCGTTGTTGCTGTTGTTGTTATTCAACGCTTATATTTTGTAAAAGATTATCTGTTAACAATAACGAACGGCTTTTACTAACTTCTAGGGAGAACAGTTTAGAACTGACAGAGATATTCAATACAAGTGAAGCTAAGCCCTGGTCACGACGATGAGAGTTGATGAGAGTCGGCAGTCACGCAATGTTACTGGGGACATTTCAAGCTCTAGATTGACAAAATAAAAATAAAGGTGTTCCGAACACGTTTCGACTTAAATAGAATAGATGATGGCATTGGGAAAGCATTAAGAGCAGCTAAACTCACTTGCACTCTCATCCTCGTTTCATCCAGGCTTTAGTTGAGTTGAGTTCGGCTCAGTTCAGATCAGTATTAGTTTTGCTCAGTTTGAGTTCACTAACTTTAGATTTAATCACGGTTAATAGAACTTATTAACGTGGTTCAGTTTGGTTTAACTTAGTTTAGTAGTACCCAATATTAAATGACAAAAGTTACAATTATTTACAATAAACTATAAAACCTCTGCGAACAGAGGTTTTAAAGTTTTGATGCTTGTGATGTTACTCTGAGTGTATATCCACACCGGGCAAGCTTGAAAAATATGCCTGTCCACGGTGGGAATCGAACCTACGACCTTTGGAATACTAGCCCAATGCTCTGCCAACTGAGCTACGCGGTTAGGTCGGTTCGAGTATGTGATATTTCGGAACCGAATCTAGTTCCTTCGATATGAATGTAATCTAATAATCATGCATTTTTCTGACCGCGTAGCTCAGTTGGCAGAGCATTGAGCTAGTATTCCAAAGGTCGTAGGTTCGATTCCCACCGTGGTCAGGCATATTTTCAAGCTTGCCCGGTGTGGATATACACTCAAAGTAACATCACAAACATCATATTCACTTGAGTACACTACACCAACACGGAAAAAAGCGTTTTAAGGCCTGTTTACACTTGCAATTTTCACTGCGATTTCTGCGGCGATTTTTTTAAATCTCCAATGTAAACACCCTGCGATTTTGACTGCAACTTTGGTGCGATAACACTGAAATTTGCAGCGATTTTTCCATTTTAGTAGCTTGTAAACTGAATTAAATTTTCAATACACGACTCAAGTTCACAAACAATACAAAGATTTTGTTCTAATTAGGTTGTTTACGGCTGTTTTCTTATAAGTGATTGGCTGTAGAAAAACATTCCCGACTGTTCGTCGTCTGTTTTTAATAGTTTATTCAATAAGAATACAGTGTATAAAAAGCCAAGGGATTTCTCTATTGAACTACTACTCGCGCACAAACGAATAGACCGAAACACCAGTTTTTGTTCTAAAGTTATTACAAAGACAAAGACCAAAGTGAACGCGGTAAATATTTATAGTATTGCAGTACTTCGTTTTTATTTCATATGTTATTGTTAACTGCATTCACATAGTAGATTTACCTGTGCAATATTGCTTTTAAAAACAGCGTGAAAGTGAAGAATTGTAAATATTTATAAGTTTATGTTGCTTGGCTTTGATAAACGCCTTTATTGAAGGTGACAACGCCTGCCGTTGAGGGGTAGCACAGTCGTATTTTGTTCACAGCTTTTGAAAAATCGCAGTGAGTTGCGATAAATTTCGAAATATTTGCAGCTTGTCGCAGTGAGGTTGCACTGGAATTGCAGTTAAATCGCAGGGTGTTTACATTGGCGATTTCATGTCGCCATCACGTCAGCAGAAAAAATCGCACTTAAAATCGCAGCAAAAATTCCAAGTGTAAACAGGCCTTTAAAGCTTATTGTAAATAATGTTATAATCCTCATAAACCTGGTGGCAAATCATATCAGCCACAACAATCAACATGTCACGCGGAGTAACTTTATATCTGATAAAACTCATCCTAATTAGTATGATTATATAATGGTTCATCCAAATTAGTATTCTTTTGTAGTCGTATTTTAAGCCATTTAAAGCATTTGTAGTCGTGTTTTATCAGATATAAAACGCTCGGCTGTGATAGCGTAATGAACGATAATATATGTGAACAGTTTAGAGACTGGTACGAGCGACCAGCGGCGCGCCTCGCGTGCTCAAAAAACGTTCAACAAACGTTACGATTGAACTATTATTGTTATTCTAAATTATATTCAAGCATTGTAAATAACAGTTTTAAAAACATTCTATACATTAAATAAAACGATAAAAGTTATAAAACATCGTGTGTAGTACCGAGTAACAGTTAAATAGTACATAACTTGACACCATGTAACAGTCGCGCAATTCAGTTTTTACTCCGATGTGACTTTAATAAATCTATCTATCAATAAACGCAAAACACAAACCTGTTTTGGGTTCTCCCTCCAAATTCCAAGAGCAAGCTACACTTTCGGTTGTTTGACGTCGTACCCTCTTATGCCTCTCAAGTTCCTCGGTGTACACATCAGCTTCCAACGCTTTTTCTAAAGCGCTCCGTTTTCTACGTTCACCACACTTCATCTCGCCCAGAGGAAACAGACGTTTGGCTGGGATAATCCAATCCCATGCTACTTTCAAATACACACAATTCTCCGTGATGTCAAAACCGGTTGTAAGAATCGGCACCTTAAACTTGAAAAATCTGTCTTCGAAATCGCCAGCTATTCGTTCGATCTTGTCCTTCTCCGAAAACGTCCCGCTCGAGAAGGCGGTCACGAGGTGTTCTGAGTCCACAGTCTGGATACCTTCTAGGCCAGTGGGCGTTCGCACAACTCTGTGAACAGTCGATTCATCTAGGACACCAGTGTCAACTTTATGGAATTCAAGTTTGCATTGGTATCCGGCAACCAGCGCACATTTAGCCACGGCGGCGTATTTCACGCCAAATTGCCGAACAATCGCGAAGCCACGCGTGTATTGGCCCGTCTCGAGGGTTTCTTTTTGTACCAACACATCACCAAACGGACTCACGTCATAGGAATGAACTTTATAACTACCACTGTCAACTACCCAAATTCTGCTATCTCGACTGTCATAAGAAAGCGAAGTTGTTTGATGGGAAAGTGACTTTGTTCTAGCAATGCTGATGATCGAAGGGACACTGGTTGACATGCTATTTCGAACGCCAGATAACTTTACAGCATAGAGACTATTACCACTGCTCATCCAAATGTAGGTATCTTTTACGACTGCCACGCCTCCCATATCGCCTGTGAAAGGCTGACCGTTTTGCTGAAGTTGAATAATCTTAACAATTTGACTTTTTGATGACCTTATATCGACCACAACCAATAACGAAGTTTTGTCAGTATTTGAAGCCACACCGCGCATGCCCAGTACCATCTCGTTCTTAGACAATGGCGCAATACTGCGCACTTTGTAGTCATCAAAGAGACCGGGTACTAGCCACTTGCCCGACTTGGAAAAGGAAGACAAATCGTCCAAATGCGCAAATTTCCAAGAGAAAACGGTCTTCAGATATAGTTTGGATGATCTGCGGAGTAACCTGAGGCACACTTCTTCCGAACAGTACGGATATTGGTTCCAGGGTTTATAGTCCCGGATATCCAACCCCTTCTGACGTAATTGAATTGTATTCAAGAACGAGATAATTTTATCCAGAAAGCCGTTAACTTCGTCCGAAACTTTTTGTACTTTTTTCCCGTAGCCTTTAAGTTTATCGTCAAAAACGTCGGTGAAGTCGGAGGTTTTTGAAAGTACGTCTAAAATAGTTCCCTCTAACGGGCCAACGACATTTTGAGCAACTTCAGTAAAGTCAGTCATTGCTCGCACTACTGTGTCTACCGCTTGCAAAGTTGGATTTATGACGTTTGATTTTTTACTCAGGTCATAAGATAACTGCAGTTTTTGTTGAACGTCTTTTAGGTTGTCTTGGAATGGCTCGATGTTATCCGAATAGATGCTTTTTAGTTTGCCAAACACTTCTTCAACAAGTTGTTCGACTTTCTCTTTGGTTTCTTTAGCTTTTTTGATGTGTTGAGCAAGGTTCTTTACTTTCTTGGCGAGGTCACTGACTGAGCGTTTTTGGACCTGGGAAGGTAAGGGTGCAAGGATGAGAAGTATGGAATGTTGTGGTATGATATGGTGTGGTATGGTATGGCATGGTATGATGTCGTATAGTATGGTAAGTTAAGGTATGGAAAGTAAACCAAGACAAGCTATGGTATGGTATGGTATGGTATGGTATGGTATGGTATGGTATGGTATGGTATGGTATAGTATGTAATATTTCAAATCCGACTATGAGGACTGGACTAAATTTCAAGTCCGCAAAATTTGGTCAAGTCCGTGGCGAAGCCGAGGACTGGATCAAAATGCGAGGATTTGAAATCTAGTCCAGTCTGAATTGGAGGATTTGAAATGACATTTCATACGAATAAATAACTACTTAAAGTGAGGTGAATTAATTTTGATCTAGTCCAAGGAATGAATTAACTTTGATTGATTCCTAGGACTGGATCAACATACATCACCAGGTATCCACTATTATCAAGTCAGCAAAATAAAGAAATATGGTTGGCTGATTTACTCATAAATTATTAATTTGCTTGAGATGGTATTTTAATATATTGTCTGGTACGGTGAGAAAAGATAAGAAAAAAGGTATACAGTAAGCTATTAGGAAACGTATCAGTTAATTAAGGTAAGCTAAAGCAAAAATGGCCAGGAATAGGACAAGGCTACGTTAAGGTTAGGGCAACGCAGGACAAGGTAAAGTCCAGAGGTGAAGTCAGGTAAAGCAAGTAAGATAGGAGTAAGACAGTGGAAGAGAGGCATAATAACGAAGGATGTTAAAAACATACAAACCTGGCTATCACTTTCCCCTGAAAACTTCCCAGTAATCCTGCGAGCCAAATCTTTAATCTTCAACACTTCATCTTTCAAAGAGAACTCCTCCACCAATACTGAAATACTCTTCACTTTCTCCACGACACCAGAAACGTCTTCCACGGCAGTTTTACAAGGCTCCAAGCTTTCAAGCAATTCTTTATTATCAAATTTCTTTTTCAATGTCTTAATCTTCTTTGAAACACCTTGAGCCTGTTTCGTGAACGCCTCGGAAAGACACGTGCCGCCTATGACACATTTCCGTAAACTTAAACTCTCCCATTCGTCTGGTAAAAGTTCTAAGAATGCTTTGACTTCGGACCTCAAATCCTTGTATTCCCCATAAGCTTGTTTACCAAATGCCTTTGCACCTTTACCACATTTGGTGAGAATATTATCAAATATAAACTCAATTTCCGTACAGTTGGGTAGTTGACTGACTTCTTTTAAAATCGGTGAAAAGTTTTTAGAAAATGGTTTCATTTCAATCAGAACCGCTTCGACTTCGCTGACAGACTCTGAAACCTCTTCAAGCTCGCTTCGCACTCGCTTTAATGGTTCTTGTAGTAAGTTTAATTTTCCTACCCCGCGAGAAATCAAGGCGTCTGTTTCTTTTGTCACGAATTCACGGAATGTTCTAAACAAATTATCTCCTTGGATTTTCTTCACGGCATCCTGAGCTAAAGTTTGAAATTCGTTGCAGAGTTTTCGCAATTTGTCGTCGAAGTCTAATTTGAATTTCTTTTGTATGTTAAGTTTCTTAACTTCGGTCTCCCATCGCTTCGCGTTCGTAGCAAAGTCGGCGACCTTATCGGCGGCCTGTCGGGCTTTTTCGGCATGTTCGGGTAGTCGATTCAAGTTCTTTACAACATCGTTAATACCCTTAGAGACTTTGTACACACTTTTCAAAAATTTGTTTTCGTTTTTTAGTAACGATAAAAATTCTTCAAGCGTTTCGGCGACGCGAGCAAACTTTCCTAAACGTTTTTGTAAATTTTGCTTCTGCCAATTCTCTACGTTTGAAACGACAGTTTTGAAACGGTTTACAAGGCCGATAATACCTTGAGAATTCGTAGTAATAAACTCGGCTAGTTCTTTCGCAGCATTTTCGGCTTCGGACTGAATTTTATCCAAAATTTCGCCCGATACGTCAGCCGTTTTGTAACAGAAACCAGCTAGCTTGTCGGTCGAGTTGCTAGTAAACTCCGCAACATTATCAGCTAGTTCTTTAACATTTTCAAGCGAAGTTTCCAACTTTGTTAAAAACTGATCTACAAATTTCTTCGCCGTGTTTGAAAGATTTTTTTGGAGATCGTCTATAAGTTTATCCACAAATAATGTGACATTGACGACCTCTGCGATAACAGCTTGTGCTTCGTCTTCGATTTCTCTGATCGCACCTATCATTTCCTTTTCCAAATTTTCCCCAAATTCTTGTAATTTTCCGGAAGACTTCAACATGAATCCTTGAAACTTGCAAACCTTTTTGAGGGCTTTCTTAGAAAATTTTCCAGCCTCTTTTCCTAATTCTTCTAAGAATTTTGCAGTGTCACTAAAGCCTAGAAAATTCCAATCTTGCTGCCCAAGAATATTCTCAAAATGTTTCATAATTTCTCGGAACCATTGCCCAATCTTCAAACCTGTCGTATTCTGGAAAAGTTCTGAGTCCATAGAACCCAACTCGTTTCTCAAACTGGGTAAAAATTCCCGGAAAAATTTTTCCAAGTCTATATTTGGGCCATCTAGGTGTTGGAAAATTTCCGCTAAATAACGGAAAAAGTTCTGCAGTTTTGCGAAATCTGGCCCGGAAAAGTCGATCTTAAAATTGAACCTGATCCTCCAATCGAAAGATAACCCAAAATCGAAGAATCGGTTTCCGCCGGTGTTTAGGCCGAATCCAGGCAGGTGAATTCTCGGTAACTCAATCCTGATCATTTCCCGGAACACGGAAAGCATTTCCAGAAAATTGTTTCCGAAATTTATCAACCTCACCGTGACGGTCCTGAACTTATCCAAGGAAATCGGGAAACGCAAAGTGAGCTTAAAATGTAGCATTCCAAAGAAATTTCCTGGAACGCTTACACCCAATTTCTTGAAATAATCCGAGACCGCATCACAGATCGAATCAAATCGCCCAGAGATGTGTCCTAGAAATTCCTTGATGTTGAAATTTACCGGAAAACCGCGAGGGAGCTGAGAGTTAATTCTAGAAACGAGATCCACAAAATGTTTTAAAAATTGAAATGCTTCTCCAAATGGTCCGTTGGATAAATTTAAGTTTTTGAGATTCCGTAAAAGCTTGTCAACTAGACTAGCGATTTTCCTCCAAAGTCCGTTGACACGCAACGTGTTTTTAAGACCTTTACCAATTTGGCTGAAAAACTTTCCAAATCGCGTAGCCTGAATAGAACGCCTCAAAAACTCGGCTGCTCTTAAGATGAATTCTAGAAACGCGTTTGAATCCAACGGTAGATAGTTTCTTAGTTTGTTTATAAAGTTTTGAATGTGTTTCGCGAAGATACTGGTGATTGAATCAACACTGGCAAGAATGTCGTCCGCATTGTCGGAAATTGTATGGATTAAGTCTTTCGGGATGTCGTTCTTAAATCGCGCCGACATTTTGAACGCGGCTTTGCCTTTAACCACATCGAAACTCCACTTGATCACGTGAGCACGAAGAAGAGCTAAATTATCCATGTCTACTTCAAACTTTCCCCCGAAGATGCTGATCTGTAGTTTCACTTGGTTTACGAACCTGAACAAAAATCAATGAGTGGAACCTAAAATAATCTAAAAGAGCCCTTACTGTTAGGCTCAGGGCAAACTGCAAGGTGTGTAAAACAAGAAACGTTTTCCAAAAACATAATAAGCGTAAGACAAGGTTGTAGCGTACGACAATTCTATGTAACCATTTACAATTAAAACAAATACACGATGTGGAATGTCTACGCATAGCCGTTCAAGGTTGAAAACTAAGAAAGAAAGCAAAGATTTTGATAAGACTCTGAGAATATTTCTGAAAATTCTCAGAATTTCATTTGAAAATGGGATTATTACAACAAATAGTGGCTGTGCATGTCCATACTGGTTGAAGATTGGAAACTTAAAAAAAAAACAATGTTTTTGAAAAATTCTGAGAAATTCTCAAAATTTTGTTTTCATTTTTTCAAAGGAAATTTTGTTTCCGCAACAAGCTTTTCGAGGGTGGACAAAGAGGGAAGCATTTAAGATTTTGAGTTGTTACGACAACAATATTTTCTGAAGGTAAAACTAAGTGATTTATCTGAATAAATCAGCCGATGCCGAAGTTCTCAAATGTTTGCAACGATACTTCCTGGCATTCCCAGGGCTTTATCCCTAACAAGTATACCTCATTACAGCTTCAGCTCCAGCTATCCTGCCTCCAAATCCTTTCCTCCATTCCCGCCTTGGTCCCAAGGAGAACTCTCTTGGTTTCAAAGCTGGGATAAGCGCCCTTTTCTTTCTTCGTATAGCTGCTCTCCGCTTTCGTAATTGTTTGATAGTATGATGTGAGTCGTCGCCATGTATGGCGAGAAATTCTGTAATCTTTGACTCGAGTTCGTCTCCATCCTCGGCTGACCAAAATGCGTCTTCAATTGCTTCACGCATTTCGTCCGAAATATTCTGTCGGCGTTCTAGGAACACTTCGATCACGCCAGCTTTTACAGTCACGTGTTCGTCATGCTTCAGAGTCCGCAGTAAGTGATGGTCGGTGTCATGGAATGGAAGTTTGCGTAACGCGGATACAGCGGAGTAACGGATCCCGGAGCTGTCGTGGTCCAAATGACGGATAATTGTGTTTAGAGATGACGCATGACCTAAGTTACCAAAAGCCCATATATGGTTGCGAAGGTATGTCTCGCGTGATTCGCTTTCGTCGTCATGGAAACGGGCTGGATGGGTTTTAAAGCTCTGGTGAAGATGTTGTGCAATACTATCAGACAGCGACCTGTTATAGCCAGCTTCATGAACACGACGAACCAACCCCGACATGACCAACATTGCTCGGACGGTGACCTCCTCACTTTTACTGTTGTTTTTATGAAGAGATAGCAGCGCTTGTAATAGTTCCGGGTACAGAGGTCCGGCCGGAATAAAGAACACTGCCTCAAGCAGTATCGAGTGTTCTTTATCAGTAAGGGGCCGCGGGTCCTCGGACAAAAGTGCCCTTGTTAATACCTTCTGTGTTTCATAGTCCCCTTTAACAACGAGAGCTCCGACTAACCCCGACCATGTAGAAAAGTTCTGATGGCTGCGCGATAAAGTGAGCTCGGCTATGTTTCGGTGAGTCTCGTCGTCGGCTCGGGCTAGATAATGAAGTTCTTTAATACACTGTGATAGTTCGTTCTTCTTCACGGAAGGATCCGAATAACATCGGAGCAGTTCGTAAAATGTTCGGGTTGGTTTCTTTTGATTACCGATGTCCGACCACCGCACGCGATGCACATCGCTGTGAGTTAAAGTATCCTGTTTGAGATTAGCCAGTGAGGACGCAGCTTTCTCATTTCCTGAGGACCTTTTACTCCGCCGAGGTTTCCTTGAACAGCTAAGCAAGTTAAGGTGGCTCTCTCCGGATGCTTTCATATTAAAATCAGGTTGATATTAAAAATCAGGGTTATTTAAGGGCCTTTTGTATGGGTTTTCGTCATGCAACTCAGAGAAATGTGTTCTCTTTACAGATTTAATGGCGTTGTCTTCAATCTTTACAGCCGAGTTGTAGCGACTTTTAACATGTTGTTTGCCCTCCACAGGTCGCCCGTCTGCATGTTTCGAGTAATCGTCGCCGTTCCATTGTTTTGTGAAGTCGACGTGAGTGATGTTTCGATGGATGACGTCATAGTAGGTCACGTGGACACCGGAGTTGTCTTCTTCTTCGGTATTGAATGACGTCATCTTGAAGTCTGGGTGGAGCTTGAGGTGAAAGGCACTTGCGACACCTGGGAAAAATGAAAAAAGTTCTAGAACTAGGATTGGTAAAGGGTTGAAATAAATATTTATAAGCCTTTGCCTTCTGTTTAAATTTATATGACACATACATGTATGAATTATGAATGATAGTCAACCTCTTAAAGTCAACAATAGTTTGAAGAAACTATGTAAAAATGCCAACCTTATAAATTGTGTGACCAAAAAACTCATAACAACAGGTTTAATTAAGGGGAACGATAAAGCAATAATCGTTAGTATTTATTTCTGACTTTCCACATTCGAAATAAAAGGAGGAGAAATTAACAAAAATAAGTAGGTGGCAAGGAAACATTCTGAAACCAAATTCGAATTTCTCAGCGTAAGATTTGTCGAGAGTGATAAATGGTTAACTTACTAGTTTTACATATGATGTCAAAATAGATAATTTATTGCTGTTGTTATTGTTATTGTTATTGTTGTTGTTGTTGTTGTTGTTGTTATTATTGTTGTTATTGTTATTGTTATTGTTATTGTTATTGTTATTGTTATTGTTGTTGAGGTGCGTAAAGGATTAATATTCAAATAAGCAGTTTAACATTCTATTTATCTTAGAATATTAAGTAAATGCTCAGGTTAGAATTAGTGTTAGCATAAGCAGTGTTGTAACGAGTCACCTACAGGTCAAGTCACGAGTCGAGTCACTCAAAGGTCGAGTCACGAGTCGAGTCGAGTAAAATCTTTTATTGCCTCCATCACTGAAGAGTTACAAAATATTTAAATATTAATTAATTAATTAATTATATAGATAAAATATAAGAAAGTTGTCTTTAAGCTAATTTGCATATCAGTTACACAATGTCGACTACAGTCAATGAAAACCTCTCACCCAAAGGGTTCAAAGAGTGAATTTTGCATGCAAAAAGAAATGTACTCAGCGCATCGTAACCAAAACTCAGTGTTGCAGACTGTCCATGATTGTGGTTAAACTCTCCGGCTTACCACCAGTAATTAACTGAACAAATTGGTCATCGTCCAAGAAATTAAGAAGTACCATTATATCTCCAGATAAGTTATCTGTGGTCCACGTCCACAAATACTCTCTCTGGTTTGTGTAGCAGAGTGCCTCACAAAGTGTTTGGCAACTACACAAAATTAAATGAGTCGCACACAGTTTCGTTTTATTTAATCTGTAATTTACAATAGTGAATTCGCTTCGCTATAAGGAACCACCTTTTAAAAAATATATGAACGAACGCCGTCTCGTCAAAACAATAACCAATTTAGTATATCATATGTCACTTCCTAAACATGTCAAAATAAACACCTATTACTAATTAACTTATTAGTCAATCTACTACATTTGCAGTGTTCATACAATATAGAAGAGCATGATGTACAGGATTGATCACACACCTTTGACAGAAGGAACAATAAAACGAATGCAAACAGTTATAGTTCTCAATCCTGATACCATCGATTTTAAGAGAGCCACAAAGCAGACGAAACACATCGACTACGATATTTGAATTCAATGGAACAAAATCCCAGATTTCATACCAAAAACTAATGTTTAAATGTTGATGTGCTTGCATATACAGCTTTAAAACCGGTTTTTGGTTTAGTTTTTCAGACCAAGCCAACTCTTCTTTTCTTTGCACAGCTTCATTTACAATCCTCTTCCATTGCTTTTTCTTCGTATAAAGTCCGTCACGAACGTCATAAGGCCATACTTTTCCAAAATTCTAATGAGATCGGGAATAAATCCATCTACAGCGTCACATCTCCACTTCCATTTTATTAACCGACGTACAAATAATTTCCTGAAGGGTTGTGTTGAGCTGGAGTTGATGATACGACCCAAAAAATACAGCTTTTTCCTACTGATGTTCGTTTCTATTCTGCCAAGACTCATTAGGCCTCTTGCTGCTGATCCTGAAATGCCTGGAAGTAGTGATTGTGCTATCCGACAAAATATATTTTGGATTTTCTCAAGTTTAGAGAGCTGTTTCATAGTTAAGTACCACAATTCACAACCATACAGCAGATGCGGAAGGGCAATACTTTCCACAGCTTAGTTGCTACCTTGGGGTTCAGGCCGCCATGCCGAAACACCATAGTTACCATCATATCAATTACTGCATAGCCTTTCTTCAGCACGATATCAATTGTTGAGTCAAACTTGTTGTTTGGGTTCCATATGATACCCAAATTTTTCCACGTTAGCACTTCTTTAATAGATAGACTACCTAGAACCCAATTTCTTTCCGGTGTTGGAATTTTTTTCACTTTCTCTCCAAATACCACAGTAACCGTTTTCTTAATGTTAAATGTAACTCTCCAAGACCGACTGAATGTGTTTAAAATGTCCAAAAGATGATCTAACGCTGTTTTCAGACGGCACAATAGAGTAATGTCATCGGCAAAAGTTGGTGAACCGTAATAGATATTATACAGAGAAATTCCCCACTTGCTGGTTTCTAACTCAGATATTAAGTCATTGAAAGTAGACTAAGAATAACCAGGGGGATATGATACCACCTTGTCTAGTACCTTGTAATATATTGTATTCACGAGAATACAAACCATTTACACAAATAACCTCTTTCATGTTGGTATACCAGTTTTTTATAATACGCCACGTTTTACCAGTAATTCCCATATGATGGTAAACTTGTACAGCATTGCGTCTATCCACATACGATCGAACGCTTTGCTGATATCAACAAAACATGTGTAAACCCTGTCTTTATTTTCACAGCAGTCTCTGATAGATTCGTCAATCATAAATGCAGTTGTTAATGCACTCTGCTCCGTTTGGTATGCCCCCTGAAGTCGGTGTATTTTACAATCAGGCACAGCTAGAATTCGGTTTAAGACCAGTTTTTGTAGAAGTTTATCTAACACAGGCATTAGACTAATTCCACGATGATTATCAAATGTCTTCTTTCCTGTGATATCTTTTGGAATTGGGACTTTTACAGCTAACTTAAAGAAGAGTGGGATGTGCTCCACGCAGACAATCGCATTGAACAAAAGTACTATGTGATGTAGAAGATTAGGGCCACCATATTTCACATGTTCATAACAAATTTTATCGAAGCCGGGTGATTTACCGTTCGGTAGGTCATAGATTACTTGATTTACCTCGTAGAGTGTGATCGGTTGGGCGAGAACAGTGTCGCTCTCATCTTCGAGAAGATCCAATCGACGAATCTCAGATTCAATGTCCTTCAGGAAAACACTATCAAAGATGTTTTCATTTTCATATCGTTTAAACTCATGCAAATCTTCAAAATAATTCGCCCACAAACCAGTGATCTTATGCGGATTATGCACCATTTCATCACCTATCTCAAGATTAACGTCACTTCGTTTATTTTTCTTGGTGAGGTTAACAAGTTTCCAAAATCTATTTTGATCTTGCTCTAACGTACTTGACATGTTAGCATACTCTCTCAGTGAGTATTCTTGTATGCAACGTTGCTGCTCACGTCTAAATAACCTTTTTGCTTCTTTATATTCCGCATACATTTGATTGTGTCGTCCCCTAGGGCGCCCATCTTTTGCCCATTTTATAAATTTTCTATTCACTTCCTTTCTTAATGTTTTTAACTTATTGTTCCAGTAGGGCTTTATGTAGCTTTTATACGAGATGTGAGGCAAAACCACACTGGCATTCACCATGCAGTCTGTAACTTCTTTAGCATATGTATCGATAGAGTCCGAAGTGTGTAATAAAGGGCCATCTAAGGAATCAAGTTTTCTATTTAGCTCATTCTGGAACATTTCGATATTGTCTGATGTACATTTTTTCCATGCAATTCGCAGAGGTGGGGCATAGTTTTTTAATTTCTTAGGGGATGACGACATGATATCTAATGTAACCGTGACTGGAAGGTGGTGAGTTACATTCTCTGGGTGTATATCCAAGACCTCGGCATTAGAAATGCTTTGAAACAACGTGTTAGGTACACAAATGTAATCAATAGTTGACACTGCGGTAGAGCATACGTAGGTCTGTACCGGACCTTTGCAGATTGATTTCAAATTGACTGCAATTAGATTTAAGTTACTTAGAAGTTGTTGCACTAACTTTCCACGCGAGTTACTTGGACGACAACTTCTTTCGCCTGTTATATGCGCGTTAAAATCCCCCATGATGATAAGATCACTAAAACTTTCTTTAAGACAGAAATGTTTTAGTTCTTCAAGTGACTGCAGGCAAAAGTCGCCCATGGTACTATTTGTTGAGGGTAGGTAGATACTGCATATCATAACCCAATGTTTATCGTTTGTTTTGACTTTTATGGCCACTATTCTATCAGTTGCTCCACATTTTTTAACAATTAATTCCCTTCTCCAAAGTAGAGCTACACCCCCTGTCCACGTCTCTACCTAACATTTTTATTATTCAATGGACTACTTGTTGCATAGACTTTAAACCTTGGGTCCAGAGAGCTCAGAAATGGTAAGCTATCATCATAAAGCCAATGTTAGCTCAATGCTAGAATAGCTGATCTTTGTAAAAGGTTTTTAACATATGTGAAACTACCAAAAATACCGCTGCAGTTCCAACACGTCAATCGAAGATTATTATTAACTATGTCCGACATTGCTGAACGCTATATGTACCAACATACAAAGGATGTAATAACTCGTGTAACAAAACTGTTCAGTAAGCCTGATTAAGAAACCCAAATTGCCATGATTGTAAAACCTATTATCTGACATTAAAACAACCGATTCCAGTCTAGACACCATCAGTCTTTTTTTTAACCATTTTTGTTTTGAAATCCATTCTCTCGCATATACATGCTTGGGCCAGAAGTTATTATCAGACACCGTCTATCACCGTAAGTGATAAATGGTTAACTTACTAGTTTTACATATGATATGTCAAAATAGATAATTTATTGTTATTGTTATTGTTATTGTTATTGTTGTTGAGGTGCGTAAAGGATAAATATTCAGATAAGCAGTTTAACATTCTATTTATTTTAGAATATTAAGTAAATGCTCAGGTTAGGATTAGTGTTAGCATAAGCAGTGTTGTAATGAGTCACCTACAGGTCGAGTCACGAGTCGAGTCACTCAAAGGTCGAGTCGAGTCATTTCAGTTTTTGATCGAGTCGAGTCAGTGGCTTCACTCGAGTCGAGTCAGCGGCTTCACTCGAGTCAAGTCAAGTCACTGGTTTAAGTCGAGTCGAGTCAATTGCTAGACTTGACTTGAGCTACCCTAGTTTGCAGTCGGAAATTAGTAATCAAATTTGCGTTTTAAACTAATTACTTTAGTCATGTAATAACAGTATCTGGGCAGCTATAGGCTGTACCAATATCACAGTTCTAGTCAATATTAAGTACGACCACATGAGGTGAGATTGAAATTATATAGCCCTTCGTCTCAGTCTTTAACTCTATCGTTATCTGTATGCTTGTTGAAGCCATACCCGTGAGAACAGTTCGCGCACACTGTACGGACAAACCGTGGATGACCCCCAATATTAAAGCGTTGATAAAAGCAAGACAGAGAACATATACGAAAGGGGAGACACCAAAGTATAAAAGTTTACATGCAAAAGTAACCAAGCTGATATCCAACGCTAAAGCTATGTACTACAAATCCAAGGCTGAAGGCAGCCATCAATCCAATCCCGCCAAATGGTATAAAACGATGTACAAGCTAGCGGCAGCAACCGAAAATCAACAATCTCTGTCCTCGCCTGACCACGCTGACCTAATGGAAATCGCTGACAGACTACAAAGAAGTTTTACTAAGCCTTGGCTAGGAATTCAACCAGATCTTCCCAGACTTCAAGCGGTAGAGCATTTGCTCAAGGACAGCCACCCACCTCTACCATCCATTGGCCAAGTCAAAACCGTCCTAAAACACCTAAATTCTAGGAAAGCCACTGGGTCGGATAATATCCCTGCATGGTGTCTTAAACGGTACGCAGAAGAATTAGCACCAGTGGTCCACGATATTGTGGTTGCAAGCATTAGTTCAATGCAAATATCCCACCTCTTACAAGCATGCAATCATCAGTCCCATACCAAAGATCCGTCCACCCACAGACCTAGATAGTGACTTCCACCAAGTTTCCGTGCTACCACAACTAGCAAAAGTTATCGAGAAGCTACAGCTCCAACTCAATAAATCCAGTTTCAAGATCAAAACAAACCAGCATGCTTTCACGAGCGGTCACTCTACCGTGTCTGCCCTTACCTCCATATCTCAGAACTGGTTCGACTCAACGGACAACTCCTCAACCGGTAGACAAGGTGTCCACGCCCTATTTGTTGATTTCCGGAAGGCGTTTGACTTCGTCGACCATAAGATCCTTCTGGACAAGCTTGCTGATATGAATGTAACAAGGAGTTTCTGGTTATGGATGATGAGTTTTCTGGAGGGAAGAACACAACAGGTAAATCTCCAAGGTGTACTATCCTTTACTGCATCATGCCCAACCGGCGTCCCTCAGGGATCTGCTATCTAACGATATGGAGGAAAATGTTTCTGAACAGGCATGTGTCAACACAACCAAATATGCGGACGATTGCACCATGGATACGTCGATAAGAACAGGAGAATCTAGCGATTTGCAAAGCGCTCTGGACTCAGTGCAAAATTGGGTTGTGGAAAATAAGATGGAACTGAATGCCAAAAAGACAAAAGATATGTGGATTAACTTCACCGAAGCACCGCCCCCTCTACCACTGCATATAGGAGATGCTATCATAGGAGATGCTATCATATCTGGTTTCAAAAGGATCTGAAATGGAATAAACATGTCGAGGAGACCACTCGCAAAGCCGCTAAAAACCTGTACTGCCTACGAGAATGTAGAAGAGCGAACCTACCAGTCGAAGTGGGTCTCACCACTTATTTAACTAAAATCAGGCCTATCCTTGAATATTGTTCTCCAGTGTGGGGTGGTCTGCCACGATATCTAAAGGACGAATTGGAACGTGTGCAAAAGAGGAGTCTACGAATTATTGGCCTCCCGCATGGTTACCTGCCAACTCTCGAAGAGAGAAGAATTGAAGCCACATCGAGAGAACTCGATACTATCTTAGGTGATCCAAGTCATATCTTTTATCAACGAACTATGGAACATAATAAACATAACTATAATCTTAGGCGTAGAGACGGTATAGTTCAATACGCACCTTTCTCAGGCACTGAACGACACAGAAATAGTTTTATCCCACGAGCAATGAGAAAGGGGTTGCATTAAAACTTAACTTTGTTTTTATTAACTTTTTAATAATTTCCTAGACTTTTAAATTTTTACTCCAAATTGTATATATATAAATTTCCGATAGTTTGTAAATATTATTGCATGTCTAGTTATGCTCCTCTCTTTTAATAGACATATTTGTAAATCCATTGTATTTTTAAACTAAAGATGGATCAATAAAATCATCATCATCATAAATACCGGAAATGAAAATAGCCTGACAGAATTAGTATAAGTACAAAAAATTTTGAGATTCCATTTTAAAAACTGTGGCATTAGCGTTGTTTCTAAAAACAGAAATGTAATATAGGCATGCCCGTCAGGAATATACTGTATTCTATGCAAATCCCATATATTTTCTGATAAAGTTTCGAAGTTCTCATTGATCACAGGGCTCATTGTTCTTCTCAAGCAATACAATCACAATATTTTTTATGAATTTATTCTCTACAAGTTGTAGCTGAGTTGACTCGAGTCATTTAAGGCAAAATCAGCAAGTCGAGTCCGAGTCGAGTCATTTGGGGCTGTTGAGTCATTTTTCGAGTCATTTGAGTCATTTTTCGTGTTGGACTCGAGTCGAGTCGCTCAAAATAGCGACTCAAGTCCGAGTCAATGACTCGACTCGTTACAACACTGAGCCTAAGGCCCCGTTTACATGAGACCGGGATGAAGTCAAACCGGAATGAAAATTGAAATTGGCAACATGTTTACATGAAACGAAATGGTCCCGGTTTGACTTCGTTCCGGTCTCATGTAAACGGGGCATAAGAGTAAGGAATGGTGTCAGGAGAGATATTAGGTTTGGAGTAAGAATTAGGACGATGGTTGGAATTAGGGTTTAGATACGGATTAGTATTATGCCCAGATAAGGGTAAGGATTTGGCCTAGGAACATATTAAAATAAAGGATTAGTGTTCGTTTTCTAAACATATGAATTTACCTTTCTTCATTCCAACAAGGTCAGCAGAATCATCATGTGGATAAAACACATGAGTCACTTCTCCGTTGGGATTCTGAACGAAGAAAAATGGCTGAGCGAGTTTTTCTTCCAAGTTGTGGTCTACGACATGTTTGATTGTTCGTCCTCCTTTCGTGCGAATGATCCGTGGATGACGTAATTCAAGCTTGGTGACATAAGAATCGTTCTCTGTCGTGTGCCGATCTAGTACTTTCACGATTACCTGAAAATATATATATATATATATAAAGGAAAATATAAAGGAATATATTTTGGAATTTGGAAAGCACCACTGGGAAGCAGTCATTATTTATGGTGGGGAGGGGGGGCGGAACACTGAAAATGCTCGTTGGCAAACATTTTTGATAATCCAACCATTAAAAAGTGCTTTGGAAATGACAATACATTTTTATCACCCAACACTTGAGTTGTTTAGTTTTTCATTTACCCAACCTTTCATTCACTCACAATTTTGTTCACCCAACCTTTTTCTCTTCGGTGCCACCCCCCGTCATAAATAATGACCACTCCCCTAAATTGAGCTGAGGTTATTGAAGTAAGGCATGGTTTACACTACCAAGGTTTCTGTGAGCACAGAAGAAATTTTGCACGGGTAAATTCGGGGAAACCTTAAACAAACTAACTTTATTCATACAATATATAGCTTTCTCAGATCTCCTGTAAGCTACCCTTAACCCTCATCTTTCCAACCTCTCTCTCCACCCCAATCCATTCACCCCATCCCATTACTTATGGTATGCCTCTTATAAGTCCAGTGCGATCCGTCCCTTATCTGTCAAGTCTTACTAAAAAAGAAACCTAAACTGAAGTAACTTTATGCTGAACAGCTCTATCAAAACTGCATGTTCATCCAAGACATCCCTGATTCTTCCGTTGTCTAATTATAATTATACAATTGTAAATATTGCTGGCTGGAAGTAACTCTCAAGTATCTGCGCATAAGCATTTGTTATGTGCACTCAAGCTATCCGGCTACATATTAGACAACTGCACCATGTTTTTACAAAGAGGCATGCAGAAAGACCATTTAATGATTTTGACATAAACACTTGAAATGTTCACTTGTCTTTCCGACCCCATGCCAAAAAAATCGTCAACTCAGCCATGCATTACAAGAGAGGGAACTAGCATCTTGCGAAACGTGTGCTCTAGCCAGGCCCGGGGGGGGGGGGGGGGGGGAGGTGACACGCCCCCCCCCCCCCCC
>CACRXK020005517.1:0-26140 GCA_902702795.2 Paramuricea clavata
GAAGGTGGGGAATTTGAATGCTTAAGTGGGGGCATTTGAAAACATTTTTGGCACAGGGGGTGGAGAATTTAATCAGTCAAATTTCAAAAAGTTCAAATTCCCGGGGTCGGCCCGGGGGGGGGCATGTTGAAGTTTCGAATTGATCGATACATAAACAATACCTATCCGACAAATATATCTCTAAACTGATATACTTGAAGAGTCAAATCCCTACAAAAGCAAAATCGTATACCTTTCAGAAAGAGAAATAAACAATATTCGCAGGGAATCGCAGCTCTATCGACGCAAATTTTGAAATTTATACCTCGGAAATTTATACGACAGCATGAGCATTCCTTGAATCACACTTTAACAGTTTCGTACCGCGGTCTTCTTCACCTCAAATCATTCCAAGTAATTTACACTTCTTTTCAGAATAACACTAGTCTATAATCACATCATTTTTCTCTTCAAAAGAGTTAATATTTTTGCAAAAGGTATAGATTATATTCAGTTTTCACCACAAGTGCTGACAAAATCAAATCATACCCGCGCATTGTGCTTCCACTTATCAAATTCGAATATCCTTAATATCCTAAATCTCGTTTTAATTTTTTGGTGCGATCCAAAGGTGATATGAGGTAATATGTTCTGCAGAAAGATCTTTCAGTGGGCATGTGCTAAAACCTGGACGATGAACGATGGTCGCGTCCAGGTTTTATTGGACGATGGACGATGGACGTCCATCGTCCAGGTTTTTGTAACATCCGGGAGTTAGCACTTCCGGCGGGAAAAAACAGGCACCTCGAGGAGAACTAGACAGCTGTATTAACAAGGGAGTTTTACTTAGCATAGTTGGGTTTTAAGGTTAAAATACTATACATTTGGCGACGAGATAAAATGGCAACTCATGGAAAACTGAAAGAATATGACTCACAAGAGGAATGGAGTCAGTATATTGAGCGGTTGGAATTTTATTTCGAAGCAAATGGCGTGGACGACGAAGCTAGATAAACACACAGAATAAAGACATACAGAAGTGTAACTTCCATTACGAAACCGTAAGGCGCTTTTTACCGAAATAGCTGGCGGCCATGCATGTTCTTAGCAAGTGCCCTAAAGAGAGGCATTCACCCCCCTGGAATATTAAATTTTCAATATGTTTTCAGGGGGGAGACTGCCTCTTTTTAGGGCACTTGCTAAGAACATGGCGGACTGAAAAAATCCCTTACGCGCATTTAATAAGAAGATACACTTCTGTATGTCTTTATTCTGTGATAAACAACAAGCGATATTATTGAGTGTTTGTGGTAGCAAGACGTATAAGTTGATTCGGAACTTAATCACGCCGAATAAACCGTCAGAGAAGACGTTTGCAGAGGTAGTAGAACTTGTACAACAACATCAACACCCAAAACCGTCGGTGCAACGATTCACGTTTAATACTCGGTTCAGGAAACCTGGTGAGTCAATTGCTTCGTATGTAGCTGAATTAAGAAGTCTTTCAGAACATTGTGATTTCAAGAGTACCTTAGAAGAGATGTTACGTGATCGGTTGGTGTGTGGAATAAATGACGAACAGATTCAGCGTAGATTGTTAGCAGAAAGTTCTCTCGACTTTAAGAAAGCCATGAAAATAGCTACATCAATGGAGACTGCAGTAAAGAATGCACGAGATTTGACACATCAGATGGCCAATGCAAATATAAATACTGAGAAACCTGCAACATTACACCGTGTGGACAACCAAGGACAAGGAAACCAACCATGGTCAAAGCCTGAATGTGGTCGGTGTGGGGGTAAACATGACCCGCAACAATGCAAATTTCGCGATGCTGAGTGTTTCCTGTGCCACAAGAAAGGACACATAGCAAGAAAATGTCGAAGCAACACTAAGGCGACTGGAAAAAATCAACGAAACGACAACCCTAACTCAGGCACTAGCAGCAACTATTTAAACATGAAGGATGACGAGATCGAAGAGGAAGACGACAACTATGGGATTTATAGTCTGGGCAAAGGGCAAGCTGAGCCATATGTTGTTGATGTACTGGTGAGCAATGAAAGTCTAAAGATGGAAGTAGATACTGGTGCTGCAGTTAGTGTAATGAATGAGGATACATATACATTATTGAAGAAAAAACACCCAAACCTAGAGCTGAAGGAATCAAAGGTAAGACTAAATACCTATACGGGAGAGCAAGTTAAAGTTTTGGGTCAGTTGGAGACTTCGGTGAAGTATGAAGATCAAGAAGGCGTATGGCCTTTACTAGTCATAACGGGGAAGGGCCCTAACTTGATTGGCAGAAATTGGCTCCAAAAGATTAAAATAAATTGGAAGAATTTATTTCAGTTAAAAGAGGACAAGAATACCTCAGTCAAAGTTAATAAGTTACTTGAGAAGTATGAGAAAGTGTTTCATGAAGAGTTAGGAACATTTCCTGGTCCCAAAGCCAAAATATATGTGGCTGAGGATGCAAGTCCAAAGTATTACAAGGCAAGACCTGTTCCCTATGATTTGAGGGAAAAAGTAGAAAAGGAGTTAGAAAGATTGCAAGAAGAGGGAACTATAGAGCTTGTCCTGTTTGCAGATTGGGCAGCGCCAATAGTACCAATCGTTAAGGATGATAAGTCGATAAGAATTTGTGGGGATTATAAAGTAACTGTCAACCAAGCTGCAAAGTTAGACAATTACCCGATTCCCAAGGCAGAAGATCTTTTTGCGACTTTAAGTGGTGGAGAGAAATTCACCAAGCTCGATATGAGTCAAGCCTATCAACAAATCTTATTGGAGGATGAATCAAGACAATATACTACCATCAACACACACACAAAGGACTTTTTCAGTACAATCGATTGCCATATGGAGTGTCCTCGTTCCCTAGGATTTTCCAGCGTACTATGGAAAACCTACTGCAGGGGATTCCTTTCGTGGTTGTGCGAGTGGATGATATTTTGGTCTCTGGTTCGAATGATGAGGAACATTTAGCAAATTTAGAAGAAGTTCTAAAACGGTTGTCAGAGCATGGGTTACGCCTAAAGAAGAAGAAGTGTGCCTTCATGGTGAACGAGGTGGTGTATTTAGGCCAGAAGATAAATAGCCAAGGAATACAACCAATCCAAGAGAAAGTCAGAACCATCACCAATGCACCGGCACCGACAAATGTGTCTGAAGTTCGATCATACTTGGGAATGATCAACTATTACCAAAAGTATTTACCAAATTTATCAACGATTCTGGCACCACGTACTGCACAGCCTGTTGGAAAAAGGGAAAAGTTGGAAATGGAGTGAAGAGCACCAAGAGGCATTTAGAAAATCCAAAGAGTTATTGAAGTCCTCACATCTATTGGTGCATTATGACCCGGAGAAGGAGTTAATACTGGCTTGCGATGCCTCACCATATGGCTTGGGGGCTGTTTTGTCACACCGGATGGATGACAACACAGAACAACCAATTGCATTTGCCTCGAGATCACTGTCTGCAGCTGAAAAAACTATTCTCAACTAGACAAAGAGGCGCTAGCCATCGTATTTGGTGTCAAGAAATTTTACCAATACGTGTATGGTCGACATTTCACCATACTGACAGATCACAAGCCGCTTGAGCGGGTACTTCATCCGGATAAAATGACACCACCAATGGCTGCAGCTCGAATTCAGCGGTGGGCCTTAATTTTGTCTGCGTATGACTACGCCATTCAGTACAAAATACCTTCAGTAGATTACCATTGCCAGACAGCCCAGGTTCAACACCAGTTCCTGAAGAAACAATCTTACTCATGGAACTATTGGAGACTACTCCAATGTGAGCAGAGCAAGTGAAGAACTGGACAAAGAGAACTCCTATACTTGCTAGAGTTTTGAAATTTATTAAACAAGGTTGGCCTAGCAAGTGTCCAGATGGGGAGTTTCAACCATATTTTCAACGACGAGACGAGCTGAGTGTTCAAGACGACTGTATACTTTGGGGAAACAGAAGGCAAGTGGTTGACGAATTACATGAAACTCACCCAGGAATATGTAAGATGAAAAGTCTAGCAAGAAGCTACGTGTGGTGGTCAAACATGGATAACAATTTGGAAAACAAAGTACGAACGTGCAACAACTGCCAGATAAATAGAAAGAATCCTCCTGAAGCGCCACTGCACCCGTGGCAATGGCCAAGCCGACCATGGGAAAGAATTCATATTGACTATGATGGTCCATTCTTGGGGAAAATGTTCCTCATCATGGTCGATGGGTACTCAAAATGGCTGGAAGTGCATCCAACGAATGTGGCAACATCGAGAGCAACAATTGAAAAACTTCGATCAATATTTGCAATCCACGGCCTTCCTAAAACAATTGTTAGTGATAACGGTAGTAATTTTTGCAGTGAAGAATTCGAAGAATTTCTGGCGAAAAACGGCATTCATCACAGACGGACTGCTCCTTATCATCCAGCCTCCAATGGACTTGCAGAACGGGCGGTCCAGACATTTAAGGAAGGGATGAAGAAGATGTCAAATAAGGAATGTTTGGAAACTAGAGTGTCTCGGTTTCTCTTCAAATACCGTATCATGCCACACTCAACCACAGGGATAGCGCCAGCGGAAATGCTTATGAGCAGAACACCAAGATCTCGCTTGGACGTACTACATCCAGATGTAAGACAAAGAGTACAGGACCAACAGAAGAAGCAGAAAGAGTTACGCGATCAACATGCAGTGGATCAACAATTACGACCAGGTGATTTAGTATATTCGAGAGAATATGGAAAACAACAAAAGTGGTGTCCAGGAGTGATCAATACACAAACCGTTCCAGTTTCCTATACCATACAGTTGGAAGATGACCGCGAGGTTCATCGCCACCAAGATCAGGTGATCCATAGAGAAACACCCGAAGAAAACGAAAATGACGTCATGGATCCAGATATCAACCAGCAACCCGTTCCAGACCAACAAGTGGTTAGCGAAGAAAATGCAGTTCCAGCAGCCCGATATCGGCAAAGAGACAGACAGACACAGGACTATTATTCGTGAGTAATTACATTAATTTTAGAGTATAAAACGCTAAGGGATTATAAACTGTTAGGTTATAGTGTTGACATTATTAGTTTAGATG
Organism: Paramuricea clavata; assembly: GCA_902702795.2. Lineage (NCBI taxonomy): Eukaryota > Metazoa > Cnidaria > Anthozoa > Malacalcyonacea > Plexauridae > Paramuricea > Paramuricea clavata. The sequence goes on from CACRXK020005517.1 coordinate 5,089, forward strand.
TTATGTTGCAGGGACTCTGGTTTTAATCCAGGAAAAAAGGAGTGTAACATCCGGGAGTTAGCACTTCCGGCGGGAAAAAACAGGCACCTCGAGGAGAACTAGACAGCTGTATTAACAAGGGAGTTTTACTTAGCATAGTTGGGTTTTAAGGTTAAAATACTACAGTTTTACCGCATGAAATACTGTCAAAATGAAGAGAAAACTGAGATAAATATATTGGTATACGGCCGAAAAGAGAAAACCAACGATACCAATGTTTTATCAAACGTACTGCATTTTTAATTAGTTTAATAATTTTGAGCGATTTGTCAACAATACAATTTTGCTTATTAAAACTGTTCTTTAAAACCTTCAAAATAAAGTAATTTGGGCTCAAAATACTGTCAAAATGACGAGAAAAATGAGTCGAATCCACTGGTATACGGCAATCACGCTTGATTTCAAAGGCCATAAATCGCTAGAATTCCGTTGTTTAGAAATAAATTTGAGATCCGTAAGAACAATTTCGTACGCTAAATCGAACGGTGGTATTTTTGTTCTTATTGGGCGCATAAAACCAGAGATAAGTACGATTTTTTTCATGCTTGTTTACGTTTTAAACGTTCAGGTTTTGACCGGAAAACTTTAACGTTTTGAGCAAAGCCAATCAACGTTTGCCACGATCTTAGCAAAATCTAATTGAACACACCGCCAAACGTTGATTGGCTTGCTCAAAACCAGTAGCGTAACGGAGGAACACGGGGCCCTTAGGCATATTTGTGTCGGAGGCCCTTTTGTCATACATCGTTAGTGACGAAATGCACCGTTCGTGTCTCACGGCGCGACCTTCCTAGGGGGGTCGGTCCGGGGCATGCTGCCCCGAAAATTTTTTAAATCTAGAACCTCTGTAATGCTATATATATATATATATATATATATATATATATATATATATATATATATATATATATATATATATATATATATATATATATATTAAATATTCTCTATAATATATAATCTATACACTATATAATCTATTTTTACTAAAACTGGACAATGCCAATGTCAAAATGTTTAATAAATTAAGTTTAATTACGTAAACTGTAAAACTTAAACACCTATTTGTTCCTTCCTTCTCGCATTTGCAATGGCGAATCGGTGGATCAGCTCGTTCTTGTCAACAACTTTCGGTTCTTTATTTTCGATGGAAAGTATCGCTAAACCTGAAAGCCTTTCTTGGGATATTTTATACTTGAGATATGCTTTATCAGCTTCAGTTTAGAGAAAGAGCGTTCTGCTGTTGCAACTGTAACAGGAATCGTTGCAAATAGGATGAGGAGTTTATACACTTGCGAGAAAGAGGAACTGACACGGCTTTCAAGCATTAAACGAATTATATCCGTAACAGATTGTCGCTCTGCGATTTCCTTTCTGAATTCGTTGACAAAAGATCGAAATTCAGACACAAGTTCTTCTGTAAAATCAGTTGGATATTCTTCTACAATTGCTTCTGGAACAGTTTCAAGCTGAGGTGACATTAACTGAGACATGTTTTGTGGATGAATGCAACTGAATAGACTGGTGACCATTTTCTGACCTTCAAACCGTTCGGTTTGAGTTGCACAATGGCATTGTCAACCGTTTGTAAAATACGTTGACTTTGAAAGCTTCTTCAGGATCAGTTAATCTTTGATGAGTAGAAAGCTCATCATAAAACCGTTTTGTTTTGCGATTCCTCTTGTTCTCAAACGTTACAGATGAACTCCAGAACTGGGCTAATGCTGTCGCAGTTAAAAGAATTGAGTTCCAAGAACTTCTTAAGATCACGAGTTCCGACAATGCAAAGTTTAAAAGCCTTGCTTCATCAATCAATCTTTTGCGACTGCAACTCTTTTGAAGCGCTGTTGATTGCTCGCAAAACTGTCTCCCACATAACGATAAATATAACAAATTCGAGTTTATCTATTTTGTTTTTCAATTGTTTTACATCTTCTCTTTCTGCTTTATTAGTAGATGTTAAAGACAACCGTGTTAATACTCTCATGATATGTGGGTACCTGTCACGAACAGCCCGTACAGCATCAATTCGCGAACTTCATCGCGTTGTACATAATTTCTTGAGCGTAAGAGATCCTTTTTCAGCTTCAAGACCGAGTTCTCTCCATCTGTTTAACGAAGGTGCGAAAAAGCTAAATAGTTCCCTTAATAGTCCAAAGAAATTCTCATTTTCTACAACTGAATTGACAGCATCGTTGATTACCAGGTTCAAATTATGGCTGGCGCAATGAACGAAAGGAACTGGGGCAGTAACCATACTTTTAATCAACGTTTGCACGCCAGCATGAATACCACTCTAATCGCTTGCGCCGTCATACCCTTGTCCACGTATTTTTGAAAAGTTAATACAAAGACTTTGCAGAAGCGCCTTTGTGGTTGATACTATTGCATTCGCCGTTGCATCATCTAATTTTACAAAACCCAAGAAGTTTTCTTCAATACTGCATTTGTCCCCATCTATCTGGACCCGCTGCATTATAACGCTTAAGGTGGCTCGCTACAGTTTATAGAAATGTTGAAAATGCGTAAACGAGATCACTTTTTTGAAGAGATGATGCTCTTTACAAATCGAAATTTGTATATTATATATACAGCGACAATCAAACAGTCGAAAATTGGTCAGAAAAGTGACGTCACCACTGTTGCTATGGCAACAATGACGATTCAAGATGGCCGATATTTTGGTTTTGAACGCATTTTACTTTAAAAAAGGTCGGTTACCCCATTTTTTATTTCAGAAAACATTTTCTTATAGTGCAATGCACTATCTGACCAATTTTAAAAAAATTCTGTAATGCAAAAAAAAAATAGTTCGAAAAACCATGTTTATAAATTTTTAAAATATTTGGCATTACAGAATTTTTTTAAATTGGTCAGATAGTGCATTGCACTATAAGAAAATGTTTTCTGAAATAAAAAATGGGGTAACCGACCTTTTTTAAAGTAAAATGCGTTCAAAGCCAAAATATCGGCCATCTTGAATCATCATTGCTGCCATAGCAACAGTGGTGACGTCACTTTTCTGACCAATTTTCGACTGTTTGATTGTCGCTGTATATATAATATACAAATTTCGATTTGTAAAGAGCATCATCTCTTCAAAAAGGTGATCTAGTTTATGCATTTTCAACATTTCTATAAACTGTAGCGAGCCACCTTAATTGATCAATTCTAGTTATATCGCTAGTACAATCTAAAATGGGAGCCCAAAATGGCGAATCATTGATCTTGTGAACCAAAGAAACTGTGACTGTTTTTGCTAGAATTTCTATTAACTCGTTTTGAATTTTTGGGCTAAGATACTTTGTTGCACGGGCGGGAAGTGAGATAACTTTTGCAAGAATCTCGTCGTACTGAGCCATCAGATATACCATACCAAGAAAGTTTCCACCTTCACAAATGTTATCACGAACGTACTCGTTGTGACCTCTAAATGCCAAAGTTAGCGTGGCAAGAGTCGAAATTATTGTTATGATTCGGTCAAGAACTTTAACCCAGAAGAGAGTATTGTTTCTGATTCCTTTCTCATTATATTCATCCACAGTCGTCTTGCCAGATTTCCTTCTCATATAGACTGTACTTGCCTGAATATACATATTGCAAGCTTCGCGCCTGTTAATTTTTTCAAGCATATTATGCAAGCTACGAGATACACCATTTATCCATCCTCTATGATTTTCATAATTTGGTGATGCACGATCAGCAAACAACCAACAAACTTCGCAATAAAGTTTTTGCAGTTCCATTGAATAGCATAACCAAAGTCTTTGTATTGACATATTATCAATATAATTATTGTAGTATCTGGCACTGAAATTCACCATTGAATTCCCTTCCTCATCTTCATATTCGAAGGGTCCTGTCGGTCTGCATGACTCGTGATGCATACCCAGTATTTACAAATCACAATCTGTTATGTTTTCCTTAAAATGACCACGGTCGGTTGGGAACTTTCTTGTCGTATCAAACACCAGATCTTTATTTTTATCCAACTTTGCTTCTGAAGTAAAACAGGAAAGTTTCAAGGGAGTGGAGTTTTTGTCCTTGTCACCAGTAACACCATGATTGGACTCAGGGCAAATAGAGGAACTAAAATCTTTTTCGGCGTTGTCAAAAAAGGAATCGACGTGGGGTCTTCGTAGACGTGGACGTGGGGTCTTCATTATTGTCGACATTATCTTTCATTTGAAGAAATGTTGATATGCAACTTGTATTTGATAAAGAACTCTCTGTTTTTTTTCATTTTTTCGGCTCTCTTTTGTGCCCCAGATTTGTACTTTCGCTTTCCAGCCATCATGGCCGTACTTCATATAATAACTAATAAGAATAACTTTTGTTTTATTTGAGATAAAATGTCAGTTGCCACTGTCGATGTTTATTGCCGCTGTCGATGTTTATTTATTGTAGTACCGTATAACCGCATTAATCTAAACCATGACCGTATTAATCTAAATTTGGTGGGGGCCCCTAGGGCCCCCCTAACAGTCGGGGGCCCTTAGTTATTGCCCTAACCCTACCCTATGTGCGTTACGCCACTGCTCAAAACGTTAACGTTTTCCGGTCAAAACCTGAACGTTTGAAACGTAAACAAACATGAAAAAATTCGTACGCCTAATGGTAGATTGCAAACAGCAGTAAGGCGCAGCAAAACGTCAATCGTGAGAGTCCGAGATTGAAATAGAAAAGAAAACTTTCCTCGCAAAAAGGAATTAGGAAAACGTGAAGGATTATTTTGAGCGGCTTATCTTTCTTGAAATCGATTTTCCATCCGCAAATACAATTCTACTTCGTCATTGGTTAGTTCGCTACGGAGTCACGTGTGAGATAGCGCGGGAAGGATCGAGCGGCAGTCAGTGCAAAGGATTCTTCGAGCGAACGTCAACAACAAAAAATTTCCGCTTAAAAATTGAATAAAAATGGCAGAAGACACTTCGGATATGGAGAAAGAACTACTTATAGAAGAAGAACAACATCAGAGTGACGAGGACCTGTCTACGAACGAACGATTTATGGAATTGTTATCCAAAATGAATGATAATATTTGTGCACTAGACGTATCGCTAAATAAACGAAAACATGAGAGCTTTGTCTCTGATCAACCAAGCACAAACACGGCAGTATCTGCCAAAAAAGCTAAAATTCGCTCACTGTCTGAGTCTGTATCAGACAACGAATCGGACAGTGAAGCATTGCTGGGAGACGCGGAGCAGGGACGACATCACAATGCCAATGGCAATGATGAGAACAATTCGAACGAGGACGAACAACAAACCCTCAACATGGCGGACGTAGACGATCCCTTGCTGGACGAAATAGCGCAGTCACTTGACGAAACTGAGCGAACGGGCGACCCCGTCTTAGACAAACTCGCACTGATTGCTAACAAACGCTGGAATCATAAATTAAGTGACGACCAGCTAAAAGAAAAGGCCGAAAAATACCCGCGACCAGCGAACTGCGACAAAGTTGTGAGCCCACGCGTAAACCCTGAAATATGGGCTAAATTAACAAGGGCTGTTGCGAGGATCACAAGCTCTTTCGTGTACAAACCCTGCAGCTTAGCACAGTCACTAACCTTGCATGTACAGTAGTGCAAGCTACAGATATGCTGTTGAAAGCAAAATCTGACCCAAAAAGTCTAAAAATTGATGCCCTAGTGCGAATGAACACAGATGCTGTTGCTCTGGTCAGTCATGCTAGCCATGAGCTAGGTCAAAGAAGGCGCGAAATCATCAGACCTCACCTTCACAGGGATTATATTGAGCTATGCTCACAAGAAGTTCCTGTGACAAGCCTACTGTTTGGAGACGACCTCCAGACAGAATTGACCCGTGTTCGGGCAACAAACAAAATTGGAAATACAACAAATTCATCATCACACGCGCCGAGTCAACGCCGGATTTATAAGCCAAGTACGAGCAATTATGGCAACAAACAGCCTCCTTTTTTATTGCGAGGAGCCCAGTCGTACAGACGACTGGAGAACAACAACAGGCGTGGTCAGAACCGTGATCAGAACCGAGCTCGTTTCGGGCCAATGAAGAAATAGACTCAGAAGCAATTCAAAAACTTTCACAAATATAGGTAAGCGAATACGAGTCTCTCGTGCCATCGCTTATTAAATACTTTGAACAGGAATACTTTAAGGCAGGCCAACTTAGTACTTCTCATTTTGCTTGGAAAGAATTGACATCTGATCCAGAAATTCTGGAGACAGTGTCTGGTCAGCGCATACAGTTTAACCAGAACCCAGTACAATTAAATTTACCTGTACAGCCAAATTACTCATGTCAACAAGGACAGTTTATTGATTCTGAAATCCAAACTTGTTGAAAAAAGATGTCATTGTAGAATCTACACAGGAGCCTAATGAATACATTTCACCCATATTCCTTCGACCTAAAAAGGATGGATCACATTGCATGATTTTAAACCTAAAATGTTTAAACCAATCTGTTACATACCAACATTTTAAAATGGACACAGTCTGGACTGCTATACGTATGATGCGTCCGGGATGCTTTATGGTATCCATTGATCTTAAGGACGCATACTGCTCTTTCCCGATTCACAAAGACCATCAAAAATACCTGAAATTTCAATGGAGAGGGAAACTACAGGGTGTATCAGAAAAAAACGGAGTCGTCCTAAATATCCTTATTTCTATCGTAAAATAAACTACCATAGTTTCGTTTTGGGCTCAATTTAAAGCTTGTTTTTTCATCTTTCGAATGAAGGGTTTCTTGAAATTTTTGAACGAAGGCTAATCGCAATAAAAATAATTTAGTACAAGCGCTAGTTTTTAGATGCTTCGAAATATTAATCTTCGAAGTCCCTTGGGGACTTAATTAAAGGTAGTTCGCTAAAATTTAGAACGTTGTTGTTTAAAACTTTACAATCACCATTCATAATGCCAAAGCTAACAATTCCGGAAAGAACATTCATTGTTGAAAAGTATTTCGAAACAAAGAGCGTTGTTGCAGTGTTAAGACAATTTCAAATAGCTTTTCCAGGACGTAATCTTCATCGAGCGTTTGGGGTAATGTCAACAAATACCGGCTGCATATGCATTGAATGGAAGAACCACCCCATAAAATTTAAATCGAAATAAAGGAAATTCGGGAGGAAGAAGACTTGTCTTGGATATGAGACAAAGAACGAACTTGTGTAAACTTAGAAATGAAGGCCACGTTGAGTAAATGTGTACTTCCAACTTATTTTTTGGAACGTTTAAATCAATTATGAATTCAACACATCTACGTTTTTTAAATTTCCAACTGCACTGACTTAAATTGACACAACTCGCCAGCAATAACTCCACATTTTATAAAATAAAGTACATAAAATAGCCGAAAGATCGCCATTTCGAACGAATGCAAGTATAAATGTCTAACTTTCATATTCGCTTTGAAATTTACACTTTATGTGAGGACTCCGTTTTTATTGATACACCCTGTATATCAGTATACATGTTTCCCAAATGGATTGGCAATTTGCCCTAGGAAGTTCACAAAACTCCTTAAACCTGTCTTCTCAAACTTGAGAAGCATAGGTCATCTATCTGTAATATTCATAGATGACTCTTATTTACAAGGTGCCAACTTTAATCTGTGTGTTAAAAATGTGAAAGATACTATTACATTACTTGACCAAGTGCGCCTTGTTATACACCCTGAGAAATCAATCCTACACCCTACTCAGAAACTTGTATTCCTAGGTTTTCTGTTAGACTCCATAAAAATGATTATCAGCCTTACAGAAGAAAAAAAAACACAAAAAATTAAGGAAGCTTGTCAAAAGCTTCTACAATCTCCTCAACCTACAATACGGGAAGTGGCTAGAGTCATTGGCATGTTAACAGCTAGCTTCCCAGGAGTAATGTTTGGGCCATTACATTATAGGCACTTAGATATGGATAAAACTGTGGCCCTGAAAATAATAAAAGGCAATTATAATAAGACCATGACTCTTTCAGATGAGGCTAAGCACGAGCTGAGCTGGTGGGTATAAGCTCAATTGAAAGTGCATACAATGTGGTTAATCACGGGAAAGATGACACAACCATGACCACAGATGCCTCAATAACGGGTTGGGGTTGCTCCCTAGCTGGCACACCTACAGGTGGCTCATGGGACTCTGGAGAATCGGAGGAACACATTAACTGGCTGGAAGTTAAAGCCATATTACTCGGTCTAAAATCATTTGCAGATCATATTTGTCAAAAGCATGTAAAAATCATATCGGATAACGCAACAGCAGTCTGCTGTATAAATCATATGGGGACTAATCACTCCAAGGAGATAAATCTCTTGGTAAAGGAGATATGGGATTTTTGCATTACGAATAGCATTTGGATTACTGTAGCACATATCCCAGGAAAACAAAATGTCATTGCAGATTTTGAATCGAGGACAGGTACCAATGATATTGAGTGGGCCTTAGACCAAACAGTGTATGATCAAGCAATCCAATTACTGGATGTGACGCCCAGTATTGATCTGTTTGCCTTAAGGCTAAACTATAAATGCAAGCCTTATGTTGCATTCAGACTTGACCCTGAGGCTCAAGCCATAAATGCCTTTCATATCTCTTGGATAAACATGTGTTTTTCTGCATTCCCACCTTTTTACATTATCAACCAAGTATTACAAAAAATATCAGAAGAGAAGGCAACAGGCATAATAGTAATTCCACACTGGCCGACCCAGTCCTGGTGGCCATATCTAACCAATATGTTAATAAATTGTCCCCTTATGTTGCCTAGCACACAAACAACACTGATGTTACCATCCCATCCTCAGAAGATACTGTACATCCTCTGCAAAAGAAGTTGCGATTACTGATGTGCCACTTATCGGGGGATTACTTGAAAGTCAAGGAATTTCAAAAGAAGCTGCTTCAGTCATCGTACAAGCATGGAGACCGGCGTCTCAAAAACAGTGCAAATACTATTTACAAAAGTGGGAACAGCACTGTTGTGAACGAAGTATCAATCCCATTTCTCCAAATGTAGGGACTGCAATTGATTTTCTACATGAATTTTACAAGGAAGGATTATCCTATAGCACATTAAACACGGTACAGTCAGCTCTATCCAGCGTTGTCCAACCAATAGACAATTTCACATTTGAGAAACCATCCACTGGTAACCAGATATATGCAAGGAGTATTTGTAAATAGACCAGCACTACCACGTTATAAACACATCTGGGATGTGTCTGCGGTTATAAAATATCTCAAATCTTTGGGTGAAAATACACAACTCTCTCTACAAGATCTGACTATGAAGACAACCATGCTGCTTGCCCTTGTTACTGGACAGCGTTGCCAGACCATACAGGTCTTGAACATTGAACAGATGGTTAAGAGTGATGACAGGTGGTCCTTTCATATAAACAACTACTTTTGAGTTACCAGAAACCACATAAACCAGTTTCATCAGAAACCATTGGCAAGTGGATCAACAAGACTTTAACTAAAGCAGGCATAGACATTAAGGTATTTGGTGCTCACAGCACAAGATCAGCATCTACATCTGCAGCAAAAGTTGGCAACATGCCAATTAGTACCATTATGGACGCACCTGGGTGGTCGAACACGAAAACATTCAGTAAATTTTATGACAAACCAATTGAAAGTGATCAAAAAGAAAATTTTGGTCATAGACTCTTAGAAATTGTTAAGGTTGATTAAGCATGTATCGTGTTGATATTGTTGTTATTAAAGCAAAGTTACAGTGCTCATGGTCATTACTTTAAAGTCTCACACGTCACTCCGTTGCGAACTAACCAATGACGAAGTAGAATTAGAAAATCAAACTTACCTGTAAGGTGAAGTTTGAGTGAGATTCTACGAGTTATTGGTTAGGAGCGAAGGAGTCACGGACCCACCCTACGGTTTTACCCAGCCCTACCGGTTTACAGCGGGTACTAAATATCAATGACCATTCGCACTCCCTTTAAAGACTGCCGCTCGATCCTTCCCACGCTATCTCACACGTGACTCCTTCGCTCCTAACGAATAACTCGTAGAATCTCAATCAAACTTAACCTTACAGGTAAGTCTCGTTTAATTTTCTAATTTTTCACGCTGATTCGAACAATGGTATTTTTGTCCTTGTTTGACGCATAAAACCAGAGATAACTCATAGCAAACAATCGATCATTTGATGAGAGTACACTGATGGTTCCCCCTAAATATTGTCAGTTTGCCAAAAAAGATTGATGAAATACGTTACTCAATGTCCAACAAACACATTGACCTGATTGGTTTTAGTGAGACTCGACTTGATTCAAATATTTCTGATAATGTGATTGACCTTTATGGTTATGACATTGTTAGAAAAAAAGATCAAGAAATGGGGGTGTAGTTTGTATATACTTACCTACGTAGCTCAATCAACTATAAAATAAGAAATGATCTTATTCCCTCTGAGTTGGAGGCTGTTTGTGTAGAAATTAGTAAGCCACATAATCGGCCATTTTTGTTTACAACTATTTATCGACCACCAAATTCATCACATGACTTTTTTGAAAATTTTGAAAAATTAATCAAAGCGATTAATGATGAAAATAAAGATCGAAATGTATATTCTTGGTGATTTAAATTGTGACATGCTTAATTTAAAACAGAATCCGATACACCAACCAAGAAAATAAAATCACTGTATGAACTATATCAATTGTCACAATTAATTAAGGAAGCTACTGGGGTAACCATGACAACCTCCAGCCTCATTGATCATATAGTTACTAATACACCAAAGAAAATCTCAGATTTTGATGTCATTCATACAGAAATCAGTGATCATAGTTTGGTATTTACGGTCAGAAAAATCCATATTTCTAAGAAACAAGATGAAAACATAGTGGAAATTAAAAATATGAAAAACTTTGATAACAAAAAATTTGTTGAAGATTTAATTAATCAGTATTGGGAATATGTATAATTGTTTGAGGAAGTACTAAATAAGCATGCACCCATTCAACAAAAAAAGATCAGATAAAAAAAATCCCTTGGATTATTAGTGAAATCAAAAAGCTTATAAGTGAGAGGGCAGTGGCGTAGCGCTCAAGGGCCCCCGATAGTTAGGGCCCCCCATCAGCCACAGCCTATCGCCCAGAAAATTAGAAAACGTAAAAGATGCAGGTGAAGAAATTAAAAATTAACAATGCTAAATAATAAAGACTCCATCGTACTTGATAAATATCTCATGTAAACATAAAATAAAATAATAAATCCAAAATTAATTAAAATAAATTAAAAATGCCAAATTAATGGAACTGTTTCGTCGGAGCGGTTGATTAAGTGTGGTGTGCCACAAGGCTCTATTTTTGGGCAATTATTCTTTTTATTATATATTAATGACTTGCCTCAGTGTCTAAGCAAAACAAATCTCAACTGTTTGCTGAACATACAAACCTAACAGCTGCGGGAGAATCTATAAATGATGTTGAAGCTGCAATGAATTCTGATTTAGAAAACCTTAGGAAATGGTTACTTGCCAATAAACTAAGTCAGTTTAAATGTGGCCAAAACTGAATTTATATTAATTGGATCTAAACCAATGATAAAAAGTGTCTCAAATAAACAACCAAACATTGTCATAGAAAACAAACCAGTTAAACAAGTATATGATTGCAAAACTCTTGGAGTGACTGCTGACCAGTATTTGTCTTGGAAGAATAATACTGAAAACATTTGCAAGAAAATAACATCCGGGATATCAGCTTTTCCTCAAATAAAAGAATTTGTTGAGAAAGATACACTTGTGTCTGTGTGTAATTCTATTGTTCTTGCTGTGAAGTATGGGATGTGTTTTGTGTATTCATATTGCTGATAAGTATGGATGTGTTTGGTGAAACACAATCAACATGCCTCCCGAAAAGCTCCAAAACAGAGCTGCTCGAATCATAATGAATATGAGCAATGATGTAGATCATCTGGTTGCTTTAGATGCTTTAGACTGGAAGCCACTTAGGAAAGAATAAAGGCTAAGTCCAAACTGATGTTTAAATTGCTGAATAAAATGGGTCCTAAATCACTTACTGATTTATTTACTTTCAAAAGTGAAATGACAAATTATATAGAAAGTATAATTACTCTTTGCTCACCACAGCCGCGTACAAATAGCTTGAAAAAAAGTTTCATGTTTGACGGGGCACACTTTTGGAATTCTTTACCAACCGAAATTAGAGAGAGCAACTCCATCATGTCCTTTGAAACTAAAATCGCTACCCACATTTTTGAATACATGCATATATATATACATACACACTCTAAAAACACTCTGGTTAAATTTGGGTTAATTCAACCAGTACGGGGTTAAAAATCCACCTACACAAGTCTGGTTAAAAAAAATTAACCATTTTCCTGGTTAAAAGTCCAAAAAAGTGCACCAAACTTTTGTTGAATTGATAATTTTTAACCAGGAAATGGGTTAAATTTAACCAGAATGTGTTGGGTGGATTATTAACCCAATTCCTGGTTGAATTTAACCAGAGTGTTTTTAGAGTACATATATGTATGTAATATCTTACTATATACTATATCTTTGTAATTTTATTATTGTACACGCCCCTTGTGGAAATCAGCCTAGGTTGACAATGGTTAGCATGCTTAAAAAAAAGTTCTATTTTATTTTTATATCTATCCCGCGAGCCCACTCGATCCAGTCTTTCGCGCGAGTTATGTATTAGCGACAATCTTAACTTGTCTCATTCTGGATGTCGGTTTTCCGGGGATTGAAGTTCGTTTGTAATGTGAGGGGGTCATCGAAAGATATATTGTATAATGCGCGCATGCATCTACACGTCGAATTCCATCGTGGAATTTCCATGTGATCACGACTCAAGATATTTTCTGGATGAAAATTACGAAAACTCTCTGAAATTTAAAGGCAAGTATGACTTGATTTATTTCTGGTAATATACATCAAGGCGCTGAAATTTTCATATACATATATATAATTTCGCTTACCTCAAAATTCCGCAACAGTCTGTTTCATCAGTAAAGAATCATCAGGCGGAAATGAAACAGACTGTTTCGGAATTTTGAGGTAAGCGAAATTCTACATTTGCTCTATCTTTATGATATTGAGCACTCTTTGCGTTTCGTATACACAAACCTACTCGTATATATATATATATATATATATATATATATATATATATATATATATATATATATATATATATATATATATATATATATATATATATATATATATATATATATATATATATATATATATATATATATATATATATATATATATTATTATTATTATTATTATTAAAAATTTTATTTCAATACGGTGGTTACATCAAAATCATATACAGTTTTGTTCTACCTGTAAGCCGTATATTATAGTTTGCAATATATATTAATTTAATTAATGATTAGCGGAAAAATGGATATTTTTTAAAAGATCTTTGAACCGCTTTAATGAACTCTTTTTTCAAAACTTCAGGAAGAGAGTTCCACACTTTTGCGCCGGAGTAAACAAAACTTCTCTTGTAATATTCAGTTCGAATTAGTGGAAGTTCGACATTCTCTGTTGAAGAACGAAGATCATAAAAATTGGCACCAGTTTCTGGTCTAAATAAACCTAAGAAACATGATGGTGCTTTATGGTTCAATATTTTATGCATCATCACTGCTTTGCATTTTTGTCTTCGTTCACTCAACTTTTCCCATCCTAATTCGTTTAATATATCACTGGACCTTCGCGAATAGTCGGCTTCAGTAATAATACGTGCCGCACGATTTTGACGTTTTTGAAGCTTTAACGCCAAATAGTCACTGGTGCTATCCCAAATTATACAACAGTAATCAAAATAAGGTTCTACAATAGCTCTATATACATTCATAAGATCGCACTTTTTCAAGACTTTTCTATTTCTACGTAGAAGACTAACGCCGATCGCTAATTTTTTAATTACATTATCTATGTGCTCAGCCCATGTGAGAAATTCGTCTATTGTCACTCCTAAGCACTTAGTACTCTTAACTTTACATAGAGATATATCGTTAAGGGAAAGTGTTAGATCACCCACAAGTGAATTTATTTTTTGTTTTGAACCAACAACCATATATTCAGTTTTTCTCTATTTAAAGTAAGTTTGTTGGCTATAAAAGCCAGGATTCTAAATGTTCCAGGTCTTTTTTCATCTGCCGTTGAAGTTCAGAAAAACACATGCTGAGAATGATACGTTAGTATCATCTGGATACATTCGGGCAGTACCATGATTAACAGAAGTCGTCAAATCATTTATGTAAACAAGAAATAATAAAGGACCTAGAACTGAACCTTGGGGAACTCCACTTTTGACCTGCACTTTACCAGATAAATAACCATTAACATAACATTGTTGAGTTTTATCAGTAAAATATGATTTAAACCAATGTAATGTTTTATCACAGATTCCAAGAGAACTATATATATATATATATATATATATATATATATATATATATATATATATATATATATATATATATATATATATATATATATATATATATATATATTTGCACTTCTGACTGAGTACAATCTTAATCATTACATTGTTCGGTTGTTCTGTAATAGGCGTAGCCTTGAAGATGGCGTTAAAACGATATGAAAAATCATGACCTGTTGCTATGGCCAGCTTCGCCACTGACAGTATTATAATTATACATAAAAAGCAAGAAATTATAAGCATTAAAGGTATTTGTATATAAAATTGCCCATGGCAAAGAAAGTAGAAATAGAATATTCATCTGAACTTTGACTTTGTGCAAGGTGTTTGATATTCAAATTGCATTTTTCTTACCTCCTGAACAGGCGTCTTAGGGGCTGTTTACATAATGGAAGGTGGGGTGATTTTGGTGTACTGAAATATGTCACTGGGCCAAACAAAACTTCAAAAGCTGGTTTAACAGCACTCAAATGTTGTATAGATCTTGTACATAGTTCAAAATTATTATTGCTGTTTGAACAACCTTTAGTTTACAGTTAAGTAAACCACGTTGAACGCTTATGCACACGTGACCACGGAGTTTATACTTGATAGTGCACTTTTTATAAGTTGAGATGTAAGACACGATTTTACGAGGTAATTGGACAATTTGTAAGACAATAAATCATACATACAATGAAAAAGACACTTTTTGGTTGAAGTACATCCTGCATATAAATATCGGCAGCATTTCCCTTGCGATAGTAACTCCTAGTAATTTTTAATAAATTCCGAGCACGTGCAAGGAATTTTTAGTAGGCGATTAAGGAAACGTATTGATGCTAACAAGCTAGCAACGGACAAACTACGAAACGGACAAACCATAGTCACTCACTAACAAACTAACAAACGGACAAACTCACATGCAGAATATAATGCGGTGACGAACTTGGACACCGCAATTTCTGTAAGTAAGTAAGGTCATTAAGGTGTGTCAAATTGATAGTATAGTGACGAAGTGATAGCCGGAGACTGAATTTGGACACTGAATTTGTTGAAACGGCTGTGGCTAAATAAAAATTGTCCATCGTCCAATAGGAGGCATCCACTTTACAAGCCTAGTGGTTTCTGGATGTCACCTTGCCATTAATATTTTCTAAAACTGCATTAGATCTAAATGTCATATATGTATTTTCTTTTTTCTTTGTTATTATCATATTTGTGGCATTAAATTTATTCATTCACGATGGACGTTCATCGTCCACGTTTTAGCACATACTCTTTCAGTGGGTTACGAAGTGTGAAGACGTACGTACCTTCGTTCCGCAATGGGTCAAGAATTTCTCTTCTCTATATGGAAGGAGCATATACTAATAGAACCCGGCTCGAGAATGATATGGACAGAATCATTGATGTTTTTGGCCAAGGAAGACACAGTGAATAAAACATTTCTTTTGACAGTATCGATAATATAATACACGGGATAAACTTGTAGGGGTGATTATGTTAGGCTTTCGGTAAAAGTTACATTTATGATATTAAACATCAGACTTGGTCTTGTTTCATTAATTTTCTCTTCGTTTCTCGCCCGCTCCATGCACAAAATAGTGAGCTTAAGCAAGTGACGTTCTTGAAAACACGTCGACCGGAAGTTAAAAATTATTAAAATTCTAAAATTGTTAAAAGCAAATTATTACTGGAGTGGGTAGTTTGTTGGGGTCACCAAACAGAAGGCGATTACAATCAGTGCACAATTTGGAGACTAACCCTTCCAGATTTTGATTTGATCACCGGGTGGAAATTCCAATTTAAAGATTTTTTTAATCTAAATTTGAATATTGTTCAATAAAAGCTTCCTTGCAGCATGGACAGAATTACAAAGATATTATGCTATGATGATATATTTAGAGTTACTAGTTATGGGCTAAAAGATTGAATTGAATACCAAATCCCGAGCGGCTGGGGTGAAGCGCCGTTCCGCGACTATTTACACCCGGGGAAAGGAAAGCATTAGCGAAGCCAGTCATCAATAATTGCGGGCGCGTAATTATGGTTCATATAGGTGGACCCCACTGATCTCAAAAATATGTCTGTTTGGCAGCAAAAACATACTATTTGAAATATCGTTTCATATAATGAGCTCAGCTTTGAAGCAGTTTTTGTTTGACGGAACTAGACTGATAACTGATTTACTATGGGAAGTCGTGAAATATAAGGCAAGTTTGCTTCAAATGTTTAATTACTGTTGCATGTTTATTAATTATGTTGCTTTAATTAACACCTTACGTAAAACAAGCACTGTTTTCCATCTCAATGAAGATGTAACTTTCACATAGTTACCTCCGCCAGGAGGTTATGTAATCATCTGGGTTTGTATGTGTGTGTGTGTGTGTGTGTATGTGTGTGTGTATGTGTGTGTGTGTGTATGTGTGTGTGTGTGTATGTGTGTGTGTTTGTCTGTGAGCACGATAACTCAAGAAATACCAAACATATCCGTACGAAATTTTTTGAATGCATTTCCCATCGGCTAAGGAAGAACTGATTAAAATTTGGTTGAATTTGGTTAAAAATTGAACGAGAAATGAACAAAATTTTGTCTTGCTTTTCCCGGTCAATTAACAAAAAATATTACTGAATGCGTAATTAGGACATGTATAATTTATGCACTCAGTGCTAAGACAATAATGAGATGATAAACCTCATTAAGCTTCGGCCTTCATTATCTATTGTCTTAGTTGCATTTCACGCGACCGAAATTCAATGTCTAAAACAAGGCTTACGGAGTTACGCATTATTACGTTCAGCAAAGTGCCAGTCCATTCAAATTCTAACAACATTAGATTACTTCAATACAGGGTGTATAAAAAGAACGCAACCTCGGAATTTCCCAAGAAATCGACATTGTTTTAAAGACAAAAGATTTTAGCTGCCTGGGAATTTAAAATAGCACAACTGTGAAAATTACTGCACGCGCGAGTGCATAAAGCAAAATTTATGCATTTATTTAATGACACTTAATAAGTTTTTATTTTACAAGTACTGTACAGCACAACAACAGTAATATGTTCTATTAGCAATTCGATTTCAATTCGCGGGGGCCTGAAATCTTTTATGCTTAAGAATTGTAAAGTGGATTTCTTAGGAAATTCCAAGGTTGCCTTTCACTTCCGAGTAACGGGCGGAGGTATGCAGTCTCTGAGTGCCCTCTAGTTTACCTTGTGTTCAATTTAAGAAAAAACTGTTAAAATATAAAGGTGTGAGAAAATGAATTTTAAGACCACTCTGTAATTACTCAGTCTCTACAATTTGAACTTAATTTATTTTGTTAAATTTAAAACACTTAATCTGCAAAAGCAGTTTATTTGAATGAATATTTCAAAACATTTAACGAAGCGATTCAGGTGAAATTTTACATTAAAGTAAAACTCACAAAAAAATGTAAAATAAGATACGTATACCTAGAGTATATATTATAAAAAAAAAGAATAAAAAAATGATTATTCAATAGATTAATATTTTTAACCCATATGCGACATGTGCCCAGCGTCTCCCATCCAAGGGATTTTGGGGTGAAGACCCTGGGTATATATCGGTGAGCACTCTGTTCATTGTTATTAAACCTTGGTTGATGTTGCATAATCTCAATAGCTTGCAAACTATTTTTTTCCTCTTCTCTATGTGTGCAAACAATCTATTTGCACTTTTTTGTCTTTGCAAACAATTTTTTTACGGATTTTCTATTCCCCTTCCAAAAAAATAATGGTCCATCCCTAATCTATTTTTGTCGTCAGAAACGCGAGCCTGCGTTCATTGTTGGCGAATTCGCTAATACTTCATGTTAAAGCATGCATGCATGTATGTATTTCTGGTAGTAATTAAACTTGAGTTCAACATGCACGCATGAGCTTTTATATTGTTCGACTTTACATCTTGGAATGTTAAAGTGACAATAAAATTATTCCTACGCCATGGCAGCTGTAGTTATTTCTATCTGGGAGCAGTTGTGGAGTTTGTGTGACTCTATTGGATATTAGGGCCTATACAAGTGAAAGGTGTTTCCATATCTGCAAGAGAAAACAAGCGCATATCAATATGGATTTATGTAAATAAATATAAATATAAAATGGACCTTTGAATTAATTATAAAATGATTTAGAAAACTTACTTTTTCGGGCTCTTCTCGTGAATTCCCCATCTTAATAAAGCAGTAAAGCTTGCGAGGTGCGAACTGCGAATGCGGGAATGAGCCAGCAATCTCAAAAAAGTTTGTTTTTGCTCTCAAAAAAAGTTTGTATTTTTGTCTCTCAAAAAAGGTTGTGTTTTTTTTTCCAAAAAAAATGTTTGTGTTTTTTTCCAAAAAAATGTTTGCGCTTTTTTTTCCAAAAAAAGTTTGTGTTCATTTCTAAAAAAAGTTGGTTTTTTTCCAAAAATAAAGTCTGTGTTTTTTCAACGAAAAGTGAATATCTCGACCAATAAAATCGCGCCATTTTCCCATCGTGTTTGCGAAGATTTTTGGCCTTCAAATTTGCATTGCACACAGAAGCACTCAAAAAATAAAAAGTATGTATAAATATTCAAATTTTTCTATGAAAATGCAACCGTGGCCTTAGTATTATAAAAGGACTGGCGATATCTGCAAGAATTTTTGAGGTAAACGTTATTTTTACCTCCGCCAGGAGGTTATGTAATCATCCGGGTTTGTATCTGCGTATGTGTATGTGTGTATGTGTGTTTGTCTGTGAGCAAGATTACTCAAGAAATACCAAACATATTCATACGAAATTTTTTTGAATGCATTTCTCATCGGCTAAGGAAGAATCGATTAAAATTTGGTTGAATTTGGTTAAAAATTGAACGAGAAATGAACAAAATTTTGTCTTGCTTTTCCTGATCAATTAAAAAACTTACTGAATGCGTAATTACCTCCGCCAGGAGGTTATGTAATCATCTGGGTTTGTATGTGTGTGTATGTATGTGTATGTGTGTGTGTGTGTGTGTGTGTGTGTGTGTGTGTGTGTGTGTGTGTGTGTATGTGTGTTTTGTCTGTGAGCACGATAACTCAAGTAATACCAAACATATTCAAACGTAATTTTTTGAATGCATTTCCCATCGGCTAAGGAAGAGTTGATTAATTAAAATTTGGTTGAATTTGGTTAGAAATTGAACGAGAAATGAACAAAATTTTGTCTTGCTTTTCCCAGTCAATTAAAAAAACTTATTGAATGCGTAATTAGGACGTGTGATAATTTATGCACCAGTATACAGGGTATGTAAAGGTATACAAACAATGGTATAATCTTTCTAGATTTCATACAATTGTTAATCTCACTTATATAAGGGAGGCTGCTCAAAAATCGTGGGCTTTACAAATATATTCTAATTTCGTAATAATAATAATAATAATAATAATAATAATAATAATAATAATAACTAGAGAGCACTCAGAGACTGCATACCTCCGCCCCCATTGAATTTCGGTCGTGTGAAAGGCAACTAAGACAAAAGATAACTAGAGGGCACTCAGAGACTGCATACCTCCGTCCGTTACTCGGAAGTGAAACGCAACCTTGGAATTTCCTAAGAAATCCACTTTATAATTCTTAAGCATAAAAGATTTTAGGCCCCCGCGAATTGAAATCGAATTGCTAATAGAACATATTACTGTTGTTGTACTGTACAGTACTTGTAAAATAAAAACTTATTAAGTGTCACATAAATTTTGCTTTATGCACTCGCGCATGCAGTAATTTTCACAGTTGTGCTATTTTAATTTCCCAGGCAGCTAAAATCTCTTGTCTTTAAAACAATGTCGATTTCTTGGGTAATTCCGAGATTGCGTTTTTTTTATACACCCTGTATTGAAGTAATCTAATGTTGTTAAAATGTTGTTAGAATTTGAATGGACTGGCACTTTGCTGAACGTAATAATGCGTAACTCCGTAAGCCTTGTTTTAGACATTGAATTTCGGTCGCGTGAAATGCAACTAAGACAATAGATAAGTAGAGGGCACTCAGAGACTGCATACCTCCGCCTACGCGCAAAATATTGAAGTAATCTATTGTTATTAGAATTTGAATGGCTGGTGCATATATTATGCACGTCCTAATTACGCATTCAGTATAAGTTTTATTTAATTGACCGGGAAAAGCAAGACAAACTTTTGTAATTTCTCATTCAATTTTTAACCAAATTCAACCAAATTTTAATCAGTTCTTCCTTAGCCGATGGGAAATGCACTCACAAAATTTCGGTCGGATATGTTTCGTAATTTTTGAGTTATCGTGCTCACAGACAAACACACACACACACACATACACACACACATACACACACATACACACACACACACACACACACACACACACACACACACACACACACACACACACACACACACACACACACACACACACACACACACACACACACACACACACACACACACACACACACACACACACATACAAACCCAGATGATTACATAACCTCCTGGCGGAGGTAACCAGATGATTACATAACCTCCTGGCGGAGGTAACAAACCCAGATGATTACATAACCTCCTGGCGGAGGT
>CACRXK020005518.1:0-27808 GCA_902702795.2 Paramuricea clavata
TCATACACTATTTAATCTAGACGACTTCACTTCTGAATCAATTATTTTCAACAACTGTAGGATAATAGACAAATCCAGACATTGGTCTGTATTACTTTTTAAAGAATCTCTATATATTCATCGCCAGAGACCGGAACTTAACCACGGATGTAAAGCCTCTAAGGAACTTATAATTTTTAACTAACACATATCATATTTCATTAATTTGATCTTGTATATATAGTTTTGTATTTCGTAGTAGCGTCATTCCTGATGATGACTGCAAGCTAGTCGAAACGTCGAATCAAAATGTTAACCGTTTTCGGAGTGTCCATTGTTTTGTATTTTTTAAAATTACTGTATACTGTACATTATATATTTGGAGCAGGGGTTGAAATTTAAAAAAAATTCTAGTGGATAAGATCTGTTTGCCGAATTTAATGCCAGGTCGCCCTATATCACTACCTTAAAAAATAAGCAGAAACTCGACGTTTCAAGTAAAGGCCCTTCGTTATGAAGTATTCTCTTTGTATATACAGTAGATAACATAAAAACAGTTGTTTAAAATACATTGGCAAATTGTGTGCAATTTAAGCAGAATGAAATACTTGAGCATTGAGATATTTTAAGGCTAAATAGATTTATACTTATTATTTTAAGTTGTTTTTTTTCTCAGTCGTTGTGAGTGCTACCATTACCAAATATCTGGTCAACAGGTTGAAAATTTGGTCGCAATTGCCAACCTACTGTAGCCTCCCTCATTTCAACCCCTGATTTGGAGTCAACTTTAATTATTTTTCAAATAAACAATGTCTATCCTTGTGAGACAAAAATCCTACTGTAAGAGAGCTTAAGCACTAAAGAATTGTTGTCTGAATTCTGCATTACAGGCTGATACGCTAAAAGAAAGATATCAAAAAATTGGAGACACTAAAAGGTCAACTCCTATTGAAGTTCTCTGTGAAAACCAACCAGGTAAACTTAATCTATTCTGATAATCTCAAAATGTCAGGTTAGAGCTCGACAACTGTCTCTCTGTCGCTCAGTTGGTTAGGGAAAAAAAATATGTGGGTTTCCGGTTTCCCGACCCTACCTAGCTTTTGGACGTCGAAATCCCGACCCTAAACTTTTTTATTGGATCATGCTTGTAAGTGTTTCCACTTAGAGGAAACGTTTGTGGAAAATTGAAATTTGAGGCAATATTAGGGAAATTTATCTTTGGATGTGGAAGCACTGGCTAAACAAAATGCCGTCTGCTTATTCGGAAAATTAAAAAAAAAGTTTAAAAAAAAAAGTTAAAACCGACCTACCCTACCTAAGTTTTTATAAGAAGAAACCGGAAACCCACATATTTTTTTTTGGCCTTAGAGCATTGCACTGCGGAATCACAGGGCCGCAGGTTTGATTCCTGCCAGAGAGCCGATAGTTGCATTTTTCGCAACTGTTTCTGGTTAGGTCTAATAAGTGTATATTAAAAGTCCACTCAAAGTATCCATCTACAAGTTCCTTCAACAATACTATGAAAGGCTGCCATGGTTTGTGTTTGAACTGCCTGAGAAAAAGTGAGTAAATTCATGGCGATGTGGTTAGCGCACATGCCTTTCACATCTAAGGTTGCAAGTTCAAATCTCAGTGAGAACTTTCTCAATGTGACTCGAACCCAGTCCTCATGTGAAAAGAGTAAAAGTCAACGCTCTGCCGAAAGTCGTGGGTTTTCTTCGGGTACTCCGGTTTCCTCCCACAGGGAAAGTTGACAGGGTGGGTTCATAGATATCTTATATACACTAGATAGTGCATCTATTTATTCTGAAATTCAAAAATTGAAGCCATGATTGCAGTCTCAGGTCGTTCCCATGAAATGAGTAGATTCGTATGTTTTCTATTTCTTAAACAGGGAACTTAAACATTAAGTTAACCCTATTCCAAATTCGTTTTTAAAATATTCAAATGATGGAAATTATTGTTGTTTTTAAGCGTTTATTAGCGAGTGGGAACGACCAACATGGCCGCCATCTATTCAAATGGGGGTAACCGCTGGAATATTGTTGGCTTCAATTTTACTAAAAGAGATGCGCTATCTAGTGTATATAAGATATCTATGGATGGGTTAGGTTAAAGGGCCCAAGGTAATTGGCATATGCTGTTGTGTGGTCCCTGTCCTAGTTGGCAAAGCTAAATATATAAATGTTCCAAGCGTGTTGTCAGTGAAGTTTGTTTAAGGCCTTGCATATTTCTAATCTTTTAAGTGTAGTTCAGACACAAAATATGGCAGCTAAAATAAGTTTATTTACCATTGGCTAGTTAGCAGTGAATAATTCCACAAGCAATACAATAATACTTTTCTTCATATGTTCACAGAGGAGCTTGCAACATACCTTAGATACGTCCGAAGGTTGGACTTCTTTGAGACGCCCGACTATGACTACTTACGAGGACTGTTCAAGGATTTATTTGAAAGAAAAGGCTATGTTGACGATGGTGAATTTGACTGGACGCATAAACAAATTGTAAGTACTTGACTATTATACATATCTCTGCAATGTAAAGTTGCCTACTTTTGGCAAACTGCTGTCGTTGTGAGATGGGCGTAGCCCACCATGCAGAGCTTGAAATTTGAAATCTTCAGCACTGTCCAGTGGGATACTAGGAACTTGAAAATCTGGTATCCACCATGAAAATTTGTATCCCACATTTGGCTGTATTCAAACATTGAGACAACTGGTAAAAAATAGTTTTCAATTGTAATGAATTTGATGATATATAATGAATCTAAGATATGTTTATAAACGATATACTGTACAGCAGAAAATGCACTATCTGTGGAGGACAGTCCCAGAAACTTGTTTAGTATCCCAATGGATGCTGAGCTTGTGATGTCCAGTACCCAAACTTAAAATCTGGTGTACCTTGGATGTTGGGATACTGGAAATTTCAAGCCTGCCACCATGCACGTTAATCGCAGTTTCTTTACCCACAGGCTGACAATGCACAGGCTATCACTCTGCTAACTCAAGGTCAGCGGCACCGGGTAATACTTGTATGCTGTAAAACCCATCATACATGCATACACATTTTTCATGTAAAGTAATTTACCAAAAACAAGAAATTGTTGGTTTGAGGTTTCTTCGCTGTGTTTGCCAGTGTAGGTAGTGCCAATAAAATGATCAAGCTTTCGTTGATAGGGATGCAACTACCTCAAAATATATAAGGCAAAAAAAAAAAATATGTGGGTTTCCGGTTTCCTCTTGTAAAAACTTAGGTAGGGTAGGTCGGTTTTAACTTTTTTTTTTAAACTTTTTTTTTTATTTTCCTAACAACCGGACGCCATTTTGTTTAGCCAGTGCTTCCACATCCAAACATAAATTTCCCTAATATTGCCTCAAATTTTCATTTTCCACAAACGTTTTGCTCTAAGTGGAAACACTTACAAGCGTGATCCAATAAAAAAGTTTAGGGTCGGGATTTCGACGTCCAAAAGCTAGGTAGGGTCGGGAAACCGGAAACCCACATATTTTTTTATTTGGCCTAAGGAGAATTTCGACGTTTCGAGCGAAGGCTCTTCGTCTGGATTTACTAGCGGAACCAGTTACTAGTAACTCGAGACAAAGGGCCTTCGCTCGAAACGTCCAAATTTTCCTTATATATTTTCAGGTAGTTGCATCCCTGCCAACGAAAGTTTGATCATTGCAATACACCGTTCTGGAAAATACATTACTTTGGCTATAGAGCCTCGTTTTCATTATTGATAGGGTTGATGGGCTCATGGGCGGATCTAGAATCCCCCTAGAATCTCTCTAACCCCTCTAATAAAGTGTTCAACCCCACCAAAATTTCGCTTCACCCCTCCTATTTTGTGTGAAAGGCCTTAACCCAAACGCCTAAACCCTGCCGAAGCTCACTGAGTGGTGCCCTTTTTCTACCCCTCCTTTTAAATAAATGCCTAATGTCACACATTTTACTGATACAAAAAATGAGTCTCTATAGCCAAAATGACGTACTTTCAGTAAGGGTCAACAATTTGTGACATTTTTAACAGGTCGGTCAGAAGCCTGAAACCAACAATTATTTCGTTCTACCATTTGTTATTCCATTAAGCTGCACATTGTTCTTTTTAAAGTGCCCAATGCCACTTTGTCTAACTGCCGATGATTTTATGTGCCAATTATTTTTCAGCCCTATGCCATCAATCCACTTGACGCCTCATCACATCAACCTGATCCTCGATACATCCAAAATCCTGGCAGGGGTAATGCTAATCAGAACAACAGAGTAAGTAGAAATGGCTACAGGATGTTAGCTACATCGTTTTCTCAAATAATATTAACAAAAAATATCCGGCCGGATGCCAGATGATATAAGGTTTGAGCTTTCATTTGAGATAAAATAATGATTTTAATAGGTTATAAAATGATGGTGTTTGTGATATGTTGACTTGAAGTAATAGGAAAGAACTTCACACTTCACAGTCTAACATCGATGAACTTGCATAGTTGCAAAATGCTTGCTCACAAATTTCCAGTTTTTAGCATTCGCAAACAAGCATCAGAATACTGCCAGCTTCGCTTGGATCTTTTCAATGGCCTGATAATTGATTATATGTCCAGTGCATCCCTAGCAACTTAGCAATTTAGATATGCCAAAAACGTATTACGAAAAAAAGAAAAAATATAAGATTCATGATCGCTGGAATACCAGTGAGGTCTGCAATTAATCTGGAATTATTGCACCCTGAAAATCTTTTACATGTACATTTTGTATCACGTAATGAAATGCTCTTGTTGGGAATATGTAATAGAGTTAAAAAATACTTGAGTTCTTTATGATGTAATAACTTATGTGATGTAACCCTTTAAGTGGCAATGCACCAAGTACTTGCACCCTAAGGACTTTATTGTTTTACTACGCCAATCACCGTTCAATGATTAAACCTATGTATTACCCCTAGGGCTCGTCAGGGGATCGCAAAGCTTGGCCTGACATGAGCAATGTTCGTAATTCCAACAGCAACCTAATGCCCAGTGGTGGTCACAGGTTAGCCGGCTCTGTGCAGGTGGTCAGTTCAACGAATGGTGATTTGGGACCATCCAGTGATTCAGCGCTTGAACCGAAACTAGGAGGTCATTTGAATACACAACCTGATGTCGAAGTCGTCGAAGAAACAAAGTGAGTGTATGGTTAACAGCTGAAGAGAGAAATCCTTTCTGAATAAAAGTTATGAGACTGATTTAGAAAAGACGACGCGAACTGAAAGACGCGCCTTCGAAACAAAGAAATTCTTCATGCAAAACAAAAAGTTTGAATATATATTTGTCATTCTGAATGAACGTTAAACTAAGATTTTCACGTCATTGGAGCAAAGTGGATGCTTGTTGCGACGTTGGAATCGTCGCATAGCAAACACCGGATCTTTTTTCCCGAACCTAGCCGTTTGTAAGGTTATTTTGAAAAGCTTCAATTTATTACAGGAATCAAGTTTCATTGCTTTCAATCTTGGGCTGAAATTGAGACCACGTCGTACGGTATTTTCTAAATCTGTCTAATGTAAGGGATAGGGCGAGGGTTAGGATTGAGAATCCAGGAATCGCATAATGTAGTTTCATTCGCCTTTCTAACTGCACGTGTAATACCCTTGCAACTCTCGCTCTTGTTGGACGACTAAAGTCTAAAAAGAGTTGATGAAAGTATTTTTTGTCTGACTGGTATTATCCAGCCAACTCTGATCAACCTTCATGCAGTTAACTCGTCTTGTTTGATTGGGGTATGAGAGTTGAGAAAACTCTCATGCAAACTCTCGCTTCTCAACTCTCATCAACTTTGAGCTATAGTCAAATTTTGGTGAGAGTTCATGGGAGTTCTTGTTCGTTTGACAGGTACTGTATAATATCCAGCCGACTCTCGTCAACTCTCATGCAACGCTTGTTCTCGTTTGACTCGGGCATGAGAGTTGAGAAAACTTTCATACAAACTCTGGCTTGCCAACTCGAATTTAACCGGGATTTTAGAAACATTTTCGTCCCTTCCTTATACTGTAAACGGACCATTGCTCTGGAATGACGAGCTATGTTCATTTTATCTTAGATGCTGCTGTTTCAAGCGACGAAAAAGAAAGACGGTTAGAAAGAAATAAAGTAGAATAAAAATCGACAACACGAGAACTCAAGAAGAATGCTTTCCACTCATTCCTGTTTGTAACAGTAAGACCAAGGGGGGTTGGGAAGCTGTGTGATTCCCATGACAGGTCATGGGTTATAGATGTTCGTTGTGATAGAGATTTTGTAAGATATGTACAGCAGAGGTGTTTTTACAGATATACAATGGGGTAAAATGTTTTTTATTCCAGTATATGAACATTCACCATTCTAATTTCCCCTAGAATCAGAGACTTTTCCCCTACTAGAATCATAGAGAGTTCCCCCTAGAGGTACCCCTATTAGAATCATAGCGAGTTTCCATAAAGGTACCCCCTATTAGAATCACGGAAAGTTCCCTTAGAGGCACAACTTCAGATTATATGAATAGTCGAAACGAGGGCGAATATTCACAAAAGGTATACTTTTTGGAGTAATTGTGCTACTAGAATGATATGGACATTCCAAGAGGTACAGATTATAGGAATAGTCGAAAAGAAGGTTACTAAAGGTATAATACTATATTGAATGAAAAGGATTCCATTTTTCTTACGAATTTATGAAGAAGGCGATAGGCAAGAGGCAATTTGATAGCTACAAAGTATTTTACCTCGATTGAGTATCTACATAATTTTGTAATGCTTTCAAGGATATCTAGTTATGGGTGAGTTATGATGTAGTATAGCATTGTATACGTCGATTTGTTTGATAAAAATAGGTTTCCATTAGATATATTGACATTACATTGGTCTGCCTTGTCATGGTCGCGACCATCACGGTCAAATAGAGACCAGACTTAGGTCCCGTCCACAGGAATCCGATTCGTTTGTGTCCGAAAACATTTTGTCATTTTGTGCGACGAGGCCGTTTTTCACTAGGCGGAATTTTCCGCGCGGAGCGGAATTTCTCTTTATCTTTTCTAATTTGTGTTTCTCACGATGACGAATATCCGCCATTTTTGGGTGGCGTCTAATTCTCGTTAACCAATGCAGACAATTAAAACAATGTGAAAAGCAATTTTTCAAAATAAACTATAACCATTTACAAAGCAAAAAAATTATAAAAAGTCGCTGTTATGTGGACTCATCTCGCAGACTTCGGCTGAAAAGCCACCCAAAAATGGCGGCGTGAGAAATGCTAATTAGTTCCACCCGAGAAATCACAAGACAAAGAAAAATTCCGCGCGGAAAATTCCGCCTAGTGGAAAATGGCCTTTCGGTTGGGCGCATGAGAAGAGCAACGTTTGACCCGGGCCTAATCGGAACGTTAAGTCTTAAGAGCGATTTGCACTACACAACTTTTGCCTAAAACTGTCGCATGCAAACTGCTTACAACTTGAGTTGTACTGTGTAAATCAAGCATGTTAAGGCTGCATTCCAGTTACGCGTTTTTCATACGTGCGTACACGCACGTAAAAGTTGAATTCGCTTAAAATTGCATATAAGTGCAAATAACCTTAACAAATATACATTAAATCATACACAAAACTGAATGCTGTCCTTTTATAAATTTAGTTATTTCATAAGTAGGATGTAAAGCGAATTCAACTTTTACGTGCGTGTACGCACGTATGAAAAACGCGTAACTGGAATGCAGCCTTAACTCACTTAGGCGAGTCGTGTGCTTGATTTACACAGTACAACTCAGTTATAAACAGGTTGCATGCGACAGTGGCAATCGACCTTTATGAAAACGGTGCTGGAAATGGGTGACCTTCGAGATCCACCCACGGTAATAACACCATCCCACGGGCCTGCGTAACATCGTTTTCGCGGATACGTGTGAACGGCCGAAAACGTGACGAATTGGCGTACGCGTGGGTTTATTTGAATCCGCAACAAAATGTTTGCACACGCAAAAGACTACGTGTGGACGAGGCCTTAGCTCTTGATATATATCTAATTGTAGAGCTAGGAATAGGGGCGGCGTTTGTTCTCTGAAAGAGACCGGAATATTGGCATTTCAGAGACCAATTTTTATTAGGTTGTAAGGGCTTTTAGGCCCATTTCTACTCGAGAACAATTTCCACGGGCAGAAAATTTTCCCAAAATGTCATTGTGTTGAAAATTTTCAACTTGAAATTTTTTTTTCCGACGGAAAATTTGTGTCGGCCGATCACATTTTACAAAATTTTCTTTCTGCGGAAAATTTTCCTGAGTAGAAATGGGCGAAACACCCTGGTTTTCCGTTGGACCAATGAAATTTACCGTATGTCGAAGTCGTTAGCCCACACCGGGCTCAAAAGCAGGCTTGCAGGCAAGGGATAGAATCTCGGCTGTGTTGGGCGGAAAATGCGCAAATACAAATTGAATCGTAAATACTATATCGCTCTGAAACTATGGCAAAGTCAAGACAAGCATATTTGGGCTTACTTTATAACTGTAAAAATACATAAAAGTTTAAGGAATATTTTTAGTAGATACATTCAATCATTCAAAGCTAGTATAGGACAACTCGTGTTATGACCGATGCCGCATTACATGAACTGTCGACAGAAACTTATTGATTTAGTTTACAGTGCCTCTGGCACAGATTGTCTGTGGTGTATTTGTAATTTATCATATTTGAATTAGAGAATAAACATTCTAAATTTCATGTGCATGAGCGTTGTACCAGGGGCGTAGGAAGCACCTGGAGTTTGGGGGGGGGCACCGGCTTGTAGGGGCACATTACTATCGGAAAGGGCACCTAAAAAATTTTTCCCGGAAATGTTGTCGACGGGGGGGGGGAGAAATTTCTCCTGAGGAAAATTTTCCGTCGTATCATACCGAAATTTATGTTTGTGACCTAATTTTTAAAAAAAATTTGTAAATTTTCACACAAAAACGGCACCTATTGTTTTAATTTAGTATTTACAGCGACATTAGCTTCTACAAAAGGGGCACTTTTCCTCACAAAAAAAGGGCACTTTTCAACACAAAAAGGGCACTTTTTATCACAAAAAAGGGCACTTTTAGTCCTTTAAAAAAATTGGGGGGGGCACGTGCCCCCCGTGCCCCCCCGCTTCCTACGCCCCTGCGTTGTACTGTTCATTTAACCTGGGATATGTAGAGGGGGGGGGGCTCCCTTGTTTTCCACAAAGATAGCCTGCGAACAGGTTCTTTGAATTGAATTAGACAAAGTTTCAACCATGTTCCCTATGACTTTTGGCTTTGTTCCATCGCAAAACATGTCTTGTTCCCTAAAAACTCCTGGGCGACCCTCGATATATGGCGATTAGATGATCACCCCAAAGGCCTTTTGTCAGGAAAACTACTAATATTTCCAAGAACTTTAAAATGGCCTTTTTCCGCGGGAAATGGCGTCAAATATTTTATTTGGTGTTGACTATAAAATTCCATACTTCAGAATACGACAATTGGCAAATTCTTTATATTAGGAATGTTTCATTTTGGGGCGATTTTGGGGCCGTTTTGTACACGTTCTCACTACAAAGAGCAGCAGAAAGCGGCTTAAAATGGAATTTTGAATATATTTTGAATTGTATTCACATTTTCATTCAGTTTTGGAACTCATTTTGATTTTGACGTATGAAATTTTATACTGTAACGTAAACAATGCCAAAGGCTGGCGATGGCTGTCTGCAAAAGTTGGCATCTTTTAGCAAGAATAGATTGCAATTCTGTGAAGAAATATGATTATCAAATGTGTTCAATTGATAAACCGTATGTTTATTAAAAAGTAAATTGAATTGTTTTGCAATTTAGATCAATTTTGTTGTTGCTACGGCAACAACTAATAAGTGAACGCTTTCTTAGTTTATTGTCTTGTACACATAATTTGCAAAGAAATGGTGTGAAATTTATACGGGAGTTGTATATCTGTTGTATATTATGGAAATTATAAAGAAATCTCACTTGGATCCAGCGCTGCCAAAATCCACTTTTCACCACATCGGCCAGGACATAAAGAAGTCAGATTCGACATGTGAAAATATTTACAAAAGCTCGATAAAGAGAGACTTTCCAGCTCTGGGGTACGTCACAAGGCAAAGCCGCATTCCCTCGCCAAAATCGGCAAAGATTTTCTCGGTGGAAGCTCGAATCAATGAACAAAAGTCGCTTACAGCCACTCATTTTGCAAAACAAAATGTGACCGAACGAGCAACTCTTTCAGAAGTGGCAAAATTGGCGTCTGGGACCAAAAACCTAATGAAAATGGACGTAGATAATAGAGCGATGTCTTTTGATACCACAAACAAACTATATTTTCCTGCAAGAGTTTTAGAAATGGTTAAAGGCAAAGATGATATGATGCGAAGTTCTATACCTCAAGGTATGCTGTCCAGATCCGGACTGAAAAAGTTTTATTTTGCTCAGGAAACTGTATTTTTCAGCTTTCGAAAAATTTGCAGAAATGTCAGATATTTTCACAGAAAATTTATGGCAGACCAAGCTAAGGGATCCTGCAGTCAGAAAGTGTTTTTTTGTGAAATAGGAAGATCGGACATCTGCTTGGTTCTTTTTTCACAAAGGCACTTTATGCAGATTATTTGGAGTTTTGGAAAAACTTTGCGCAGGAAATTAATTTCCCCCAAAGCCAAAACTTGGTCTGGATTTTTATTTTGGTTTATATACCTTACAAGTATCCGTTATAATTACTGTTTGCATAATCTCAGTTACGTGTTTACATAACATCAATTTAACAATTGTGTGTTTACATAATCTAAATTAATTGTTTACATTAATGACAATTTGATCCCACCCCTTGTGAGGCCTCCAAAAAGTTTGCTGGATGTTTATAGTGATGCAGCATCGGGCTACTGCAAAGTGTCAATTGGTAATGGGGGCAAATGTGGGGTTAGCTTTCACATGGGGGGATCAATCTTCAGGGGGGGGGGCATCAAATCATCAATCCTAATCTGACAAAAAGTATTTGGAGAAGAGACTTCGAAGCAAATCCTCCATTAGATCCAGAGCGTCCATTATGGTAACAGCCCTCCAATCTTTGTCACTGGCACAGAATTGAGACCTTACAGGAGGCTGACTCAACTCACCATGTTCCTAGCCAGTGCACGTATGACAGGCATAATTCACCCCACCATTTTAAAATCCGACTATGTGTGTGGCATATTCCTACAGGTGACAAAGAGAAGGTCAGGTTACCTCTCTCAAATTACAAACAAAGTTTCCCAGAAGATCAGCTGAGCAAGTTAGATGTTGCCACCCTTGCACAATTTAAAACTCCGCCTGTGTTACGAGGAGACACAAGAAGTTATGATGATCAGTTTGAAACTACAAATTCAAAGACATTTGGTGGACATTGTATTACACTACAGAAACTGAAGGCTATCAAGGTACTGTAGAAGATTATATTTTAACAAAACTAACTTTTTTATCAGGAGGAACTTACCTAAACTCAATGGTGTCAAGTAACGAAGTATAAATGTACTTCGTTTATACTGTACTTGAGTACTATTTTTGAGAAGTGAGCATGTAACAAAGTAAACTTTTTACTTGGAACGAAGTCGTTTTAAGAAGTAACGTTTTACTTCGTTATTTTCATTTTGTGGCGAAGTATTTCGTTTCTCACATTTGTTTAATTTTACGTGATTTATTCCTGATTTATTTTAATTTTGGGATAGGTAATAGGACCTCTATATGCGTCTGGGATCTATCGTTTGTGGCTTACTTATAAGCATTATTTATTTAATGCATTTCTTATATCTTCAACGGGGTTTGGAAAGTAGACCATGCCGCATATACAATGAAATATTGTATATTATAGTGTACGTATACAATGCGTGTGTTATAGTGTGTCTTTTGTATGTAAGTCCATTGGAGAAGCCCCCCTATACACGCTATAGACAATAGTATTTTTACTTTGTACTTCATTCTTCAAGTATTTTTTAAGGATACTTTGTACTTTTTACTTAAGTACGTTTTGTCTCCAGTACTTTTTACTCTTACGTCGATTTATTGTTAATTACTTCTACTTTTACTCGAGTACAAATTCAAAGTAATTTAGGCACCACTGCCTAAACTAATTTTATGTACTATTTAAATTTTAAAACGCGAGCAGGAGTGCTTTATCAGTTATGAAACACGAGGCAACAGCCAAGCGTCTCAGCATATCTGATAAAATTCGAGTGTTTTAAATGGCTTAAAAAAAACGAACCATCTTATGAGTTCATTGTCGAAGTAACTTTAAAAATCAACGTTGTCTGAGCCTAAATCAAAGTTAAAGTTTGTAGATTATCATGACTTTTATCAGATATCCATGGCATATGACATTTGTGTCAGGGGAATGAGGGGATCTGTATAGAAGGCCCTTTAAAACAACCGAAAAATACCTGGAAAATAAAGAGAGAAAACCCCCGGAAACAGTACAGTTTTCATCAAGGTCATTAGCTTAAATAGACCTTTCCCCTTATGAGTGAAATTTTGATCTAGATATGCCTGGACAAAAATTTCATCACAGCTTGAAAGAGCATCACAAAATTAGAAATATTCCGAAGTTTCGTTGCGAAATGTTGTAAAATGCGGATAATATAGCCTTGCGAAGTTTGCCATTTTTCAGTCATTTTGTATTACAAACGGGAAAATGATAATCAGATGATCAAACTGATTATCAATTTCCGTTTGTAATACAAAATGACTGAAAATTACAAACTTCGCAAGGCTATATCAGTATCCGCATTTTACAACATTTCGCAACGAAACTTCGGAATATTACTAATTTTGTGATCATGCTCTTTCAAGCTGTGGTAAAATTTTTGTCCAGACTTGTCTAGATCAAAATTTCACTCAAAAGGGGAAGGTATATTTGGCTACACTGACTTATCAACATAAAATATCCGAAACAAATTTCAGAACAATGGTTGTAGTATACGCCATGGTGACCCAGACAAGTGTCTGTATTCTGTAACAACAAGTAAAAAATTCTTCAAAGAAAAACCGTTCGAGAGAGTAGATCCCTGTGGCCCTAACTACGTGTCGAATATTGTGCTTGGGGATGACAGAGGAGAGTGGTCTTTGAAAAACTACAAAACTAACAGAGGGCCATTGCCTCGGGTTGAAACACGTACGTAATAGTTTGTTTACTCTTAGTGTGATCTTCTTTTCTTGCTTTTATCTCTGCGAACTTATTTTCTTCTATTTAATTTCGCGCATGCAGTGTTAGAAATAGAATTGTTGCGCAAACGTAGATGGTGTGTTTCTCAGCTTTTCGAACATTTCAACAGCCCTACAACATCTCCCAACAACTTGTCATCAGGATGTGTTCGCACTGCTTGTCGAAGCTTGTTGACAAGTTGCCAACGGCTTAATTGTTGACAACTTGTTATAAGGTTTTTGAGCTCAAAAGACTTGTTACAAGTTGTTCCAACAACTTGTTATCGTCCTGCAATTCGTCCTGTTATCGTCCTGCAATTCAACAATTTGTCAACAAGTTGTGAGTGACAACCTTGTAGCAACTTGATAAAAACAACAGCACTGTCGACAAACTTGCGGACAAACTTGCTACAAGCCTGTTGCGAACACATCTTGTTGAGCGTGTAAGCGATGATAGTTTGGATGCAAAATTGAGTACTTCGATTAAGTCTGTTAAATTGTTTCTTTTACAGAACATTTAGTTAGTAGATTAGCAAAATTAAACATGGCAAAGAGCAGTCTTCCTATGGGAGATATGGATCCCGACAGAGCACAGAAAAGAATCACACAGACAACCAGTAAATCATTTTTCAGAAAGGTACCGGCGAATGAGCTATTATATCTTATATAGTTTCTTCCACAATTTTGTAACTGAAAAACTTCTTCCGAATCACAAATACTGAATGTTCGTTTTCCATTTAGCCAGTCGTGTTATTTCCATATGCAAAGGTAAACGGAGCCTATCTGCTGACAAAATCCAAAATCAAATTTGGAACAAAGAACGCCGTTACGCAACACAATACAACAACACGATCAAACTTTCCTGCAATGTCTGAACCTGTGAAGAGGAGAGATTGTCAAACTACGAACAGCAATGTTTGTTTAGATTATTATGGTATGTGTTTAATTTCGGTTTTAGAGGCATCGGCTAGGTTTCACCATAGCCTATCGAAGGGAAGATGACTCTGAAACTCATTAGAATAACAATATAACTCATCATCTATACTATCTATATTAGTCGACATTTATTCATAAATCTGGTCCTTCACCGTTACGTGCGTATTGCATTTTTGCCCAACAAACCAATTCTTTGTTTGCAATGACGTAATTTTGGGATTTCAGATGACGGGTAGGTATAACAAAAAACGGCTATTTTAATGTATTGATCGAGTTTAGAACTTTAGAGACAGTTTAAGACTCAAAAGATGAATTACCGTCCAGTTTTTCTTGCTACAACCATGCTGATAGGATAAAAATCGTCCACAAGTCGTTTGATTGCCCGTCATTTGGATGAAACGTCACGTGATTGCAAACAAGGAATAGCAGTGTTTTAGGAAAGTTACCTATCCGTGACTCGAACTATTGGGAAATTGGAAATTGCTATTGGTGGATTTGGAAAAAAATACAATACACACGTGACGGTGAAGGACCATATTTATGAATAAACGTTAACTAACATAGATAATGATTATATTGTTATTCTAATGAGTTTCACAGCCGTCTTCCCTTCGATAGGCTATGCTTTCACTCAGCACTAGTCGTACCGTAGGTGGTGGTCAACCAGAAGTTATCAGAATAAGCAGAAGATACTTTTACGAGCATTTTAAAATGGCAACTATTTTTCAACAGGTGATGAAAGTAACCAGTCCCCAACTGTCTGTGATTTCTACCCTCACATTGGAGCGAAACGACTATTGCCTAATCCAAACAGCATAGCTAAAGTAAGTCGCGTCAATCATTGTTTCAAATTCAGGCAAAACGAAGGATATCACAATGATTATAAAATGTTATAGAAAGATTAATGCGAGATTTTCCGTCTTGTTTTTAGTTGACTGCTTCGCATATTCAGCTGCCAAAGACACTGACTTCAGAATTCCGTACAAGTCACAATATTTCATACCCACCGAAACAGTCGAAGAGGGAGACATACGAAGCCGGGAGACTGCATAAAAGTTCTATTAAATTAGGAAATATAAATGTACATTAAAATCTACTTTAGTTGTCATGAATTTTTCTGTAGTTGTATTGAGATGTGTAACTTGGTTAATGTATATTTAGATTGTTTAGCCAAGGTGGTTTGGGTACAGATAATTATTATAAGTAATAGCATGGCTTGAGGGAGATTAGTGATTAAATGGCCCCGTAACCCGAGGCAGGTTTGCGGAATTCCCGAGGGCGAAGCCCGAGGGAATTCCGCAAACCTGCCGAGGGTAAGGGGTCATTTAATCACTAATCTCCCGAAAAGCCATGCTATTAGTTTGTAATAGCATAGTTTCGCCCCCATTTAAAAATGGACAAACATGCCCTACTTGGAATCAGCGTATTTAAGCTAAAACATTTGCTTCATTGCTTGTGGGATGTAAAAGCTTGTTGCACATGCGCACTTTTTACGCTTTAATCGGTTACGCATGCGCAATCTATCATTTAACGTACCACAACAAACACGCTAAATATATTAGTATAAATTTGGAGACTGCACGTGCGTAATTTAAATGATGCGGCAACTCAGGGATCGGATGATAGACTATTGACGGTTCTGAGCTAACTGTTGCTGTTCCTTGCACGATTATGTGCGTGAGGCACTTGCCTAATGCGTAGTCGTCAGGGAGACAAAGGTGTGACCCTTGGTAACGGGCGATTAGTTCTAATCGCCCGCTACAGCGGGCGATTAGAACTAATCGCCCGCTACAGCGGGCGATACGTGATTAAACGTCCCTGTTGAAACAAAAGAAACCCGGGCAACTATGCTATTATAATGGTTATCATTCCATGTTTCGCGCACCAATATAGGTTAGGGTTAGGTATTAGGGTTAGGGGTTAGGGTTAGGGGTTAGGGTTGGGGTTAGGGTTAGGGTTGGGGTTAGGGTTAGGGTGTGTATATATGTGTATGGAGCTATCTAGTGAACTTTTCAATACATTATAATATCCAATACATAACGTTTACTATATTAGTGCGCGAAACATGGAACACTTACCATTATAATAAAGTTTCTCACTTTCAAAATAGGAAGAGTAAAAATTGTAGATTGTATGTAAAATGCGATGTATGGAAATTCACACGGACCGTTTATGGTACGGCTCTTCAAATCTACCGTAACATTTTCTTTCGAGTTTTGTGCCAAAGTCATTAGTTTTTTTTCTAGTGCTCAAGAAACAAAGAAATACGCTATGTTTGGGTAGGATACGTTTGAATAACTATGGTTCGAGGTGGAAAGCAGAAATGAAAGATCTGGTTTTCTTCTACAAAGCTCTTTTTATATATGGGAGGTGCAGCGGTCTAGCTCACGACCCCCATGGAAAGTTAGGGCTTAGAACGGGCCAAAGTCAACGACGTGACGTATGCATGTAGTGTACATATGTATGAGTGTATTAATAAATTATGGCTGTACAACTCATCCAATTTTGCCCTTCATTACAATTGCTACAAAGTTTCTTTCAAAACATTAAGCAACCAAAAAATGTCAAAGATCTATCATTGAAACTTTCCCAAGGGGAAATGACTTCAGGGGTGCAAAACGATCTCAGGGGAGGTGCGCACCAACCCTCAAAATCCGGCCATGGTGTGTTCTCTGTTAAATGTGTGTCCATCTAGAAAACCCCTCCGACATTAAAACGAATAAAACAGACATACAGTTTTATACACAGAAACGACTTATTTCAACATCTTTTCATACAGAAAAAAATAACATCAGACATTATATAAAGCATCTTGACATTATATAAAGCATATAAAATATCTAGACATTATAAAGTATTCATAATGATTAATAATGTTCTAAAGTTTCTCTAGTTCAGTGGAGTGAGGTGTCACCCATCTTTCATTATGGTAAACACTCTCCCCAACTTTCCAGCCTTTCACATGTTTCATTATGGCTTCCTCAGTTTCCATATTTTCTTTCATCTGTCGGATCATGCTATAAAGAAGAGGGAAATACACAGT
This sequence comes from Paramuricea clavata, assembly GCA_902702795.2. Classification (NCBI taxonomy): domain Eukaryota; kingdom Metazoa; phylum Cnidaria; class Anthozoa; order Malacalcyonacea; family Plexauridae; genus Paramuricea; species Paramuricea clavata. The sequence continues at coordinate 17,139 of CACRXK020005518.1, forward strand.
ATTACAAAATATATAACGACGACATTATTTATGTTTGTGTGATGTTACTCTGAGTGTATATCCACACCGGGCAGGCTTGAAAACTATGCCTGGCCACGGCGGGATTCGAACCTACGACCTTTGGAATACTAGCCCAGTTCCGAAATATCGCATACTCGAACCGTCCTGACCGCGTAGCTCAGTTAGAAGAACATTGGGCTAGTATTCCAAAGGTCGTAGGTTCGAATCCCGCCGTGGCCAGGCATATTTTTCAAGCCTGCCCGGTGTGGATATACACTCAGAGTAACATCACACAAACATCTTATTCACCTGAGTACATTTATTTACACCAACACAGCAGATTTCGACATTATTTATATTGAACAAAATTAAAATATTTCTCACTTTCTGTCCTGTTCAGCTTGTATCAGTGGGATTAAGGACACTTTTGCTTCTTGCCGCTCCATTTTTAATGTTCTACAACACAAAACAATGATTATTTGAGGCACAGACACAGTAAAATCAACAGATTTCAAAAATAATTTCAAATTTTGCTTGCACCTTCTTTTATTATTCCCATATTTAACGACAAGAAATCCGCCCAGCATAATGCCGGTGCCTAACACAAAGGTCATAAAACCAGAAGGGCCTCTTGTTTTTAAATTTCTGGCGATATTAATCGAAGCATAGCCTCCTCTTGGAGGCATTTCTTGTTTGAATGCTTTTTCCGCCATCTTGGATATGGGGATATTAGACGGGGACGTGATTCGTATAATTATAATTCAATCTCCCGGGAAGTCAAATTCCGATAACGTAGTTTCCATTTTGAGGAAATTATTTTTAATATTTCTGTCAAAAAACTAAAAAGCAGAATAAAATAATGGCTGTTAATCATCAAAAATATTGAATATGTGATAGAAAATGTAAATATACATGCAATAAATTCTATCTAAATTCAGATAAACGGAAAAGAATGGAATATTTTAGTATTTTATAGTATTTTATTAAATAGTTCTTGCTTGGAGTATAAAAGTTAGTGTGGAAAAGTGGAAACATGGAATTCAATATGGCAGCGAATACAACACGGTTAGCACTATTTTCCATCCAGCAAACTGACCTGACGTCATTTTCGCTGGTGTTAAATGGCTATGTAACTAACCCAAACCCTACCCCTACTCTAACCCCTAACCCTAACCTCAACCCTAACTCTAACCCTAACCGAATTAATGAAAAAATCCAAAAAGAAACGACTTTACAAAATCGATAGGGCGGTTTGCTGGATGGAAAAAAGTGCTAACCATACAACACATGTTTGAATATTTTCATTCATTTAAGTGCGAATTTTCACTACAATTCCATTTGTTTTGGCTTTAAAATTATCCACACATTTTCAGCAACTAAGGATGTGTAGTATTGATGAAATTGAGCAGGTTGGCGACAATATAAAGTCTAAAAAAGGTGAAAACCGTCGCGACAAAGGAAACAGAAAAAATTTTGCAGGCGAAGGATCGTGCATGAAATGTCCCGAGAAAGCAGTCGTGCACGTCAGAAATAACGACCCGTTTTGTAGAACATGTTTCTTGGATTATATCGTCCATAAATTCCGTGCCACCATTGGAAAAGCTCGCGTTATTCACCAAGGGGAAAGAGTCTTACTTGCAGTTTCCGGGGGGTCGGCGTCGAGTACCATGCTGGATTTGGTTATCGAAGGTGAATGCCATTTAGTAATTTATGATAATAGCTAGAAGTTATGTAGTGTAGGTTTGCTTGTTTTTGCCTGTAAACAAGTAAAGTGTGATGTTGTAATATTCCACAAATAGATTGAGTTATTAACTTTATATTATTAAATTATGTACTTTATTTTGCCCCCTCCCCTGGATGAGTATTTTCAGATCAATCTCGTTCCCAGAGCCAAAATGTGGTCAGTACTATGACCGGCATCATATAAATTTGACCGGTCATATTAAAAATTTGACCGGTCATTAGGCTTGGGCGGTTAACCGGTTTTTCGGTTTTGTTCGGTTTTCTTTTTAAAACCGGTTTTCATTTCCAACAACTGAAAAATTGGTTTTTCGTTTATATCTTTTTTTCATGATCTGAAAAGTGTGCAAATACTAATTTGTGCAAGAAATGCTGTACAGAACCCTCGCCTAAGTACAGTCACAGTATAGGGAGACAACCAGTAGGCCACTTAGGGGAGAGAAAAGTGGCAATTATTTAAGCTAGGTTCCAGGTGTCTTATGCGCCAAAATCATTATTCTGTAGTACAATTTTATAGTGGACTGCTGCCGTTTACTGGCTGCCAATATGTAAATTAGGTTGGCAGCCAGTAAACAATTAGACATTTTTTTACGCTGAGTGGCCCTACTGTACTTTTCCTACACTGTGGTACAGTAGACAAAGTATTTTCTTAAAAACATGAGCAGACAAATCAGCTGTTCACCTAAAAGTTATCACGTAATGGTTCACACGTTTCTAGCATTCTCGTGCATTTCCTCCGGATTTGAGAGTGAGTTACTGTAGGTCTTATGAAATCATACCAAGACAGTGGTTAAGTTAGAATTTCCAAGAAATCCTATGTTAGAAAATGAAAAAGTCGCAAAAACCGGTTTTACGGTTTAACCGGTTTTAAGTCAGACAGTTTACCAGTTTTTATTTTAATCAAAACCGCCCAAGCCTACCGGTCATATTAAAAATTTGGTCGGCCATATTAAAAATTTGGCATCATATTAAAAATTTGGCCGGTCATATTAAAAATTTGGTCGGCCATATTAAAAATTTGGCCGATCATATTAAAAATTTGGCCGGTCATATTAAAAATTTGGCTAGTCATATTAAAAATTTGGCCGGTAATATTAAAAATTTGCCCGGTCATCAGTTAAAAATTTGCCCGGTCATATTAAAAATTTGGCCGGTCATGACCGGTGACTGGCCGTTATTTTGAGCCCCGGGCATAGACATGTTTTTATCTGTGACCGCTCATCCTTAGATACAAACAATACAACTTTGCCCATTAAGGTCTCAGCAAAGCCGCAGTGAAGAAACATCGTTTTCAGCCAGGGGTTGTTCATGTTGACGATGAAGGGCTCTGTGGCCATAGTGTCCATGACAGAAATAATGTGAAGCATCACATCGAAGAATTAGCAAGATCTGCCGGATTTCCATACCACCATGCTTCATTGGCCGATCTGTTTATACAACAGGGCAAAGAAACATCCCTTGAACGAAATCTACACGAATTAGATATTTTAAATGAAGAGCAAAATATTTCAAACGAAATATCAAAGAGAACGAAAAGTCTTAGAGAGGTTTTTGAAAAAGTAACCACTGTCACAGCTCGGGAAGATTTGTTGTCACACCTCTATCGTAATTTGCTGCAGAGGATTGCAAAGGACCATGGGTATGATTATATCATGGTCGGTGACTGTGGTACCAATATTGCAGTGAGGATTCTTGCGGACATTGCACAAGGCCGCGGATCACAACTACCGTTAAGTGTCAGCTTCAAAGATAGTCGTTCTGAGGTTCCAGTGTTACGACCGATGCGTGAATTCACGAAAAAAGAGATCCAGTTTTATAATTGTTTTAGTGACGTTACTTCGTTTACCATACCCTCATTTACAACAAAAGCTTCAAGTCACGGAAGCGTAAATCGATTAACAGAGGAGCTTATTTTTGGTTTGCAAGCAGGTTTCCCATCAACAGTGAGTACAGTTTTGAGAACGGGTGACAAGATATCGTCAAATGTCGATAGAAAGGATGGTCTGCATTGCGTCTTGTGTTTGGCTCCATTAGGTGTAAATTCTGGTTTTTCTGAAGCATTTAGTGAGTTGACAACATGCAGTGGTGGCGAGTGTGGTACTGGTGGTTGCCAGAAAACTGATGGTGGTGATGGTATTGGTGGTGGAGGTACTGATGGTCATGATGACACATTAAGACACATGGGCACTCACTCTGATTCACTTGAGAGTGCCTATGGCATTGATGGTAGCTTTGGTGGCATAACAATCACTGGTAGTGGTAAAATATGTGGTACTAGTGGTCACAGTGGTACACTTGGTAGTGTTGGTGATGGTACACATAGGGATAGTAGTGGTCACAGTGGTACACTTGGTAGTGTTGGTGATGGTACACTAAGGGGTATTAGTGGTCACAGTGATACACCTGGTAGTGTTGGTGATGGTACACTAAGGGGTAGTAGTGGTCACAGTGGTATACCTGACACACACATTGGTGGTGATCAGAGTACAGATGACCATAATATTCTGTTGAAGTCACTTTGTTATGGTTGTATGTTGACATATCATGACATCAAAGATGGACAAATGGTACTACAAACGTTTCTGACAGAAAATCCAAGAAAGCAATTTCAACAAGGAGCAATGAATGAACTAGCCTGCGGACAGCCTCCCAGGCTATGAAAGAACAGATTAATGAGTTCTTACTTGATGGCTAACATAGAACAAACATTTACACTTCTTACATTTTAATTTTGTCTGATATTTTAATTATATATTCCAAACTATAGCATTTTGAACATCAATAATATTCTATTATGGCATGTTAAAAGTTGTATAGAATTTGATGAAATATGTATACCAGTCGAAACATTCAAGAGATTCTGAATATTGCATTATTGATAAAAGAATTACAGGATGGAGTGTTTTTTCCAGCCTTTAAACCAGGGGACTTCCGAGTATGGTTTGCACTGGATCGACAAAAGGTGGAAGAGTATAAAGGCGGACTTCCAGTCCTCGCACGAAGCTCCTCGAAGCTCGCTGCGAGTGCTTGCATCTAATTAAAATTAATTGTTTAGTATTGTGATTGGATAAAAGTGCTCATACATGCACTCGCAGCGAGCTGCGAGGAGCTTCGTGCGAGGACTGGAAATCCGCCTTTAGCAAGTAAGAATCAAATGAAACAACGGTCAAAGCAATTCTAACAAATGTTTATATTCTACCTATCTTACATTACAAAAATATTTCAATTTTAATAATTGTACTGTACATCAGTATGTCTTTAATTATAATTCTTTTATTCAAGTTTTCTTTGAAATTTTGAAAGAAAAATATACGATGTAGATGAAAGAAATAAATCCAACTAACGCAGTTCGACTTTGGCGTCTTTCCAGAAGCTTTCAAGAATTAAAGAATGAGCTCTTTCAGATGGTAAAGCCAGCCGTAATTTCATCATGGTCTTCAAAACGATCTGTATACCAATTAGCCCAGATGAGCTATGCAAATAGACTTAGTCACCTATTAAACGCATTTGATGCCTGTTGTCATCCAATTCACATTTCCAAATAACTCACATGTCTAGTTACCACTGTTCTGATAATGTAAGCATAGAATGGAACAAAGATAACCAAGCATTTATATATGCGAGTGAATTGGGTGGGATAACTCACATGCCTAGTTACCACTGTTCTGATAATGTAAGCATAGAATGGAACAAAGATAACCAAGCATTTATATATGCGAGTGAATTGGGTGGGATAACTCACATGCCTAGTTACCACTGTTCTGATAATGTAAGCATAGAATGGAACAAAGATAACCAAGCATTTATATATGCGAGTGAATTGGGTGGGATAACTCACATGCCTAGTTACCATTCTTCTGATAATGTAAGCATAGAATGAAACAAAGATAACCAAGCATTGAAATTATATATGTGAGTGACCAAGCATGTTAAGTTATATATGCGAGTGAATTGGGTGGGATAACTCACATGCCTAGTTACCATTCTTCTGATAATGTAAGCGTAGAATGAAACAAAGGTAACCATGTTCTGATAGTGTTAGCATAGAAATATGTGAGTGAATTGGGCGGGATAACTCGCATACCTAGTTACCATTGTTCTGATAATGTAAACACGGAATGGAACAAAGATAACCAACCTTCTAAATTATGTATACTACATACAAACATAACAACTACTGCTATTAACCCTAACTGCTACTACATCAAATACTGCTACTGTTCTGATAGTGTTAGCATAGAATGGAACAAAGGTAACCAAGCATTTAAATTATATACGTGAGTGAATTGGATGGCAATCGACATAAATACTCGTTAATTGTAACTGAACAAGTCTATTACTGTAGACTTTACGACTAGTCTATATCGCGTTGACGCCTTTTCAATTCTATGTTTTCTGAAAATGTGTTGGGTACCTTCTCGGGACGTGCTTCAGGTCTTGAAACGTCGAACTGTCTTTAGTCATTATCAGGCAGTTCTGATAAAACCCATCTCAGCTTCAAAATCCTTAATAGTAATAACCGTCCTTTTTGGTATGATACCCAACCATTTCTTGACTTGCGTAACGCGACATAGAACAAATTCAAATTATTTCTTCATTTTAAATATTTTAACACTGTCTGTTCCTGCATAGTCGTATTTCCGAGGGCTTTTGTAATCGGTTGCATGGACCACCTAGTTTTTTGGTTAATTTATGTTCGCATTTTACTCTTCGTAGTTGATAACCATACCCACACGATCGGGAACACTAAAGAATGGGAAAGCAGATTATTAGTGGTAAGAGTAGTGATATAATTTAATGTCCATGTTGACTTTTCAAACAATGATCTCACTGGAAAAGCAATATAAGTTTTTTCAAACTGCATTGCAGGGCCTTTTTTAAGGATTTTCCCGTGGGGGGCATTTTTTGAAAAGGGACCTTTCTGTGAGATAATATATTAGAGGGGGATAGCAATGGCTGAAAACCACGTGTGTGGCAAATATACCACGCATGAATGGGGGGTCTGGGGGTGTACTCCCCCAGAAAATTTTCGAAATTTGACTCCCGGAAATGTCATTTCCTGCATTCTGAGCATCCAAATTTGCTCCAAAATTTATCCTAACTATACTTGTATTTGAAATAAATAAAGGAAGAAACGCACAAAAAGTAAAAAAAAAAATAACCATCATTTATCATTACTTATTAGAGGAGGATAGCAATGGTCAGGTGTATGGGGGTGTACCCCCCAGAAAATTTTTGAAATTTGAACAACGGAAATGCCATTTCCTGCATTCTGAGCATCCAAATTTGCTCTAAAATTTATGCTAACCATAGTTGTATTTGAAATAAAAGATGGAAAAATGCACAAAAAGTAAAAAAGAATATTAACTGTAATTTATCATCACTTATTAAGGGATAATCCCAAGAAAATTTTTGAAATTTGAAACCGTGAAATGCTATTTCCTGCATTCTGAGCATCCAAAAAATTTTAAAAAATATTAACAATAATTTATCATTACTTAGTGGTAAAAAAAGTAACAATTTAAATCGACTTTGTTAAACAAGAACAAAGGATAAAGCCTAAAACTTACTCTCCGTTTATCTATTTGTTAATCTTCGCTGGATTGTTTGTATAATTTTAGGAAAAAGGGACTTTTCCTGGGGGGGCAAAATGTGATTTCGTGGGGGGGCACAAGGGGGGACTGGGGGGGCAAATGCCCCCCCAGCTTGTATGTTAAAAAAGGCCCTGATAACCAGAGCGTTGCTTAGGCACTTTCAAAGAAGTAAACCACGATTAGTTACCAAAAAAAATCACTGAAACTTTCAATACAAGATGGCGTTGTAAGAAAAACTTCCATTTCAAACATCGAGACAAAATAGACATAGTACTTCATTTAAGATATGTTATACTGGCTTCAAATACAAGAGTAATATGGGAGGGGTAAGCAGGTACAAATGTAGACTATTTTGGTCAGCAATAACGAGCCAATAACATCGATTTCACCACAGCATTTGGTTGCTAAGGTGGTTACTATGGGCCAATTTCAATATTAGGCAACTTTGATTGCAAAATTTACCCCTAAGGAACTCAGATACGACGAAAATATAATGCTAGGCATGAAAGTGCATATGATGGAGCCCCCAAATTTATATATTTCAAAAAAGTGAATTTTTTGAAAATACAATGTATAAGACCACCTTATTAATTCGTGTTAAAACAGTTACAAGATATAGAACTGTTTGAACAACTAACACATTGTTCATACGTTTACAGAAACCCAGAGACCTAGATACTCAGAAACCCAGAGACCCATAGGCCCATCGACCCACACACCCAGAGACCCAGAAACTCAGAAACCTACAAATACAGAGATCTAGAGACCCAGAGACCTAGAAAACCAGAGACCCAGAGACCTAGAAACCCAGAGACCTAGAAACCCAGAGACCTAGAAACCCAGAGACCCAGATACCTAGAAACCCAGATACCTAGAAACCCAGAGACCTAGAAACCCAGAGACCTAGAAACCCAGAGACCTAGAAACCCAGAGACCCAGGTAAATTATAAACACGACAGTAGACCATAGTAAATTATAAACACGACAGCTTCAATACTACATTTCCTAAACTCTTCAAAACATTGAAATATATTTAATAACCCGATAGCCTCAACACTACATAGCCTAAACTCTTCAGAACATTGTAGGGACCTTTCACACAAGAATATATTTTGCTAGTCAAGAATATAAGATCGACATTTAATACGACATACTGTACAGTAGGAGTGAATATTTTTATTTATATTTATGACTTTAAAGAATTTCTTGTTGCCAAAATGCAGCATGTACTACCAAAATAAGAATGTTTAGTATCCCTTACCTCAGTTGAGTCTGGAAGCTTTGTCTTGACATTCATCTTTTTAGTATTTTTCATCGCACAAGACCAGACCGTTTCACAGTTCGCAGTTTAGAAAAATACTGTAAGCAGAGCCACAAAATAGAGAAGGGCAGAAGGTTCACTCGAGTCGGAACCTTTGAAGTTTTTACATGTTACTTCCGGATCCTGGCCGCCATGTTGAAAGCAACCAACTCTGGTCCAAGGTCGGCAGTAGATCATAGACAAGATACGCACATATCTGAAACTGCAATACATACGAGTCAGCGGTATTTCAAGTGCAGTAAACTTTATATAAACGCAATAAAAACATCATTACATTTACAAATGATGCATTACAAATAAACAAATCATTACAAATGGAGATTTAAAGATTGTTATATCGATAAATAGGTATGTGTAAACCGAAATATATATTTACTTTTATTACCTATTTGGGGTTAATTTAAAAATCATTTTAAAGGGAATTTTCCAAGGGAAAAATATAGCCCACATGTGGCATAGTATTCTATGAGGGGTTATCACTATCAAAAATAACTCTTGATCGTGTGGGAAGTTGATTGGGCCGTAAATCAAATTCAGTCGTAAAGTTTCATTGCCCGTAACGTACGTCTTTACATCGTAATTCAAAATGTTTCGTAATTAACGTGATACTTCGGGTCGTAATTAACGTGATACTTCGGGTCGTAATTAACGTGATACTTCGGGTCGTAATTATCGTGATACTTCGGGTCGTAATTAACGTGATACTTCGGGTCGTAATTATCGTGATACTTCGGGTCGTAATTAACGTGATACTTCGGGTCGTAATTAACATGATACTTCCGGTCGTAATTAACGTGATACTTCGTCACTTTCGCATATACTTTATGTGACCCCTTATTATACTATATCATAATGCTCTAGATACTCTAGCCCTGAATAACTATCACTAGCCCTCCTTAGCCCTCCTTAGGCCTCCTTAGGCCTCCTTAGGGCTCCTTAGCACTCCTTAGGCCTCCTTAGCCCTCCTTAGGCCTCCTTAGACCTCCTTAAACCTCCTTAGGCCTCCTTAAACCTCCTTAGGCCTCCTTAAACCTCCTTAGGCCTCCTTAGACCTCCTTAGGTCTCCTTAGGCCTCCTTAGCCCTCCTTAGGCCTCCTTAGCCCTCCTTAGCCCTCCTTAGGCCTCCTTAGTCCTCCTTAGGGCTCCTTAGCACTCCTTAGGCCTCCTTAGCCCTCCTTAGGCCTCCTTAGACCTCCTTAAACCTCCTTAGGCCTCCTTAAACCTCCTTAGGCCTCCTTAAACCTCCTTAGGCCTCCTTAGACCTCCTTAGGTCTCCTTAAACCTCCTTAGCCCTCCTTAGGCCTCCTTAGCCCTCCTTAGCCCTCCTTAGGCCTCCTTAGTCCTCCTTAGGGCTCCTTAGCACTCCTTAGGGCTCCTTATGCCTCCTTAAACCTCCTTAGGCCTCCTTATGCCTCCTTAGGCCTCCTTAGACCTCCTTAGGTCTCCTTAAGCCTCCTTAGACCTCATTAGGGCTCCTTAGCACTCCTTAGGCCTCCTTAGGGCTCCTTAGCCCTCCTTAGCCCTCCTTAGGCCTCCTTAAGCCTCCTTAGGGCTCCTTAGCACTCCTTAGGCCTCCTTAGGGCTCCTTAGGCCTCCTTAGCCCTCCTTAGGCCTCCTTAGGGCTCCTTAGCCCTCCTTAGGCCTCCTTAGCCCTCCTTAGGCCTCCTTAAGCCTCCTTAGACCTCCTTAGGGCTCCTTAGCACTCCTTAGGCCTCCTTAGGGCTCCTTAGCCCTCCTTAGGCCTCCTTAGCCCTCCTTAGGCCTCCTTAGACCTCCTTAGGGCTCCTTAGCCCTCCTTAGACCTCCCTAGGCCTCCCTAGGCCTCCTTAGGGCTCCTTAGGCCTCCTTAGGGCTCCTTAGCCCTCCTTAGGCCTCCTTAGCCCTCCTCCTTAGGCCTCCATAGCCCTCCTTAGGCCTCCTTAAGCCTCCTTAGACCTCCTTAGGGCTCCTTAGCACTCCTTAGCTCTCCTTAGCCCTCCTTAAGCCTCCTTAGACCTCCTTAGGGCTCCTTAGCA
>CACRXK020005519.1:0-21920 GCA_902702795.2 Paramuricea clavata
AAGAAAAACTTCGTGATAAATAGACTAAATAATCACGCGTGTACGTGGGCGAACTCCAAGCTTTTAGCAAGCTTATCCTTAAAATCAGGAATTTTGCATAATTTAAGTTCTCTAAGGAATTCTAGTTTAGGGGAAAAATTAAGGAATTTCAGAATTCTCGCGAAGGAATTGTCGCTTGCTCGCGGGATTGAAAGGTGTGTAAAAAATTGCACGAAAAAAACTCGCATGAAAATTATAAATAACAATCTTTCAAAATCTTGTAATCCAATTTGTTGTCAAATTATCCAAACCACAGAATAGCTTTTACCAAGAAAAAGACAGATTCCTTATAAACGATGACTACTTCAGCTGTAATGATTCTACACAGGCTACGAAGCTCGCGTCTGCCGTTTTTACCAACGGCTCAACAAGTCGTTTCATCCTCTGGGGCTTTTCACTCCTTGCCACATCGAATTTCTCTGGGTTTAACAAAATGTGTTGCTATAACTATACCTACTGTCTACATCGGGGCTGAAATGGCGAGAATATCTGCGTCTTTGCTAGAAGATTGGAATATATTTGTCCCTGATGATGACGACGATGATTAGAATTTATTGCAATTATTTGAAGTTTTTGATTTGGTAAATATTTATCTTTTTAGAGTCAATTAAGTCTATCTTGGGAATATATATATGTATATATTCTTGCCCGATTTCTACTATAAAGATGGATAATTGATTTTGGCAGCTTAGGTAAAACAGATGGTTCATCTGATAATTCATCCCAGATGTTCCATCATTTATAGTATAAACACAAGATAAAATATCCCGACAAATTATCTGAGACATTGATGACAATTTCTTGTCTACGATGATATAATGAAACTATCAGGCATGTTTGTTCCCAGAAACATTACCACTATAGATCGCACTATTCTAGAATGCTGCTGATTGAGATACCCGAACGCACAGCTTCTCGACGAAGGGCCTTCGATTGAAATGTTGTTCAATCCCTTTCAATCTGTAGGTTTCTGGTGTTTTTCAGACTGTTCGATTTTTAATCACGCTATCCTGGGTACTTCATGTACAAGCACATCAACAAACTATATCCACCACGCCCCCCTCCCCCAAGAATAAATGTAAATATCCCTGACTCGTAAGTAATGTATATATATCTTTACTTTCCAGGTGAAATTGAAGTGTCGAGAAGCTTATGGTTAATTAATTTATTGAACACAAACTTTATTTTTGTATACTTCAATTCATCAAGTATTATGATGTAAATATAGTGTATCTGGCAAATGAAATACAGTGAAAAACTCTTTTGTAATTTTGAATTTTTGTTGAATTGGTTTGAATGCATGTTTACTGTAATTATGAACATTTTTACAAGAGTACATCAAGTACTGCCCAAACATACTCCCCCAGCATACTCTACTGTAGGTTTGTACCATAACCCTAACCCACCCAGTGAGATGGGGCCATACCTAATCAACAACCTCTGTGATTGGCTGAAAATGATACAGGTCTGACTCCTACAAGAGGGCCTATATAGTTGCATTTTTCACAACTGCACCTAGTCAGGTCTAATAAATGTATAAAATTCACACTCAAAATTCCATCTATGAAACCCTTCAACAATTAGTGTCATTAGCTCTATCCAAAGGGCTGCCTAAAAATCCTCATATCCTATATGCAGTTACTGGCTGTTTGATATGGGTTCCTTGAACAGTATGTTAACAACTGCCTGGTTCTCTCCGTCCCTTGCAATCAGGGCCGGTTTTAAAGGGGGTAGAAAAAATTAGAGAAGAATGGAAGGAATATTAACAATGATTGAACACGAAGTGGGATTGACAAATATGTTGTCCGGAAAATTTTTTGTGATGTTGGGCAGCTACAACCCTGCTCCCCAGCTAGTGGTTGCAGTGACTAGGCAAAATTAATTTACACCCCCCATTCAAAGTGGTCCAGCACCATCCCTGCATGCAATCCAAAAGGCTGTTCGTTTAATAAGCTGACAGGGTTGGGTTTGTTTGGAAAGATTTGTTTGTCTGATAGCCCAATCAGGTAAAAAGCTGGATTTTGGCTTTTTTACATGCAGCCAGACAGGGGTTTCTGTTGGGCCATCTTTCCTTCCGTCTACCCGCATTTAAGGAAGAGAAACCTGACCTGATACTCAGGCTAGGGTTGGGTAAAATAATTAGTATCATTAGTGATTAAAGAGCTATGAACGAGTTAATAACAACAATAAAACAACACGTGTTTTTCAGTCTATCCCCACGTGCGAGGGGGCTGTCAACAAGGCACAGGAACTGCTCAACTGTAACTCCCAGGGCAATATTCTATATACTAAAAATAAAAACCCCTATCTTTGAACTAATTCAGCTCGACCCTAGCTTCTCCTTTGCGTCATAACTAGACACAAAACTCGTCAAAACTAATACGAGTAATAGCCCATATTATTAATGTGCGTATTCTTGTGTTTAAAGAAAACCCTAGGCCTAGGCAAACCGTTTTGCCCTTGGCACAAACAAGTGTTATTTAATATATGCACTCAAGTAAAACGGAAAAGCGTATATATAAAACCACCCCCAAAGTCTTTGGCAAAGACCTCGGCTTGGCAAAGACATTTTTTCACGCACAAATAAAAACGAAAAGAAGGAATATGATAACACTAAATACGTAACTTTTCATTCATATATGTTATTCATAGCAATCATAGGCTTGACAATGTGTTTTTACGAAAGTGTAAAATTTAATTTTAATGCCGACCGGAAATACTTATCAAAATAAAGCACCCTACGGTGCAAAGTTCTGTTTTGTGAAAAGACACTCGTTAAAATATCTAAACTCCCGCCGATAACCACAATATTCCACTCCGGTAATTCTTGTCTTGGGAAGTACCCTAAATTCGTGAAAACATTTTGATACAGACTTTTTATGAAACCGAAAATGAAAGCCGATTTAAAACTTTTACTTTGTATTGAACAAATGTTTGCTTATTGTATTTCATCGTTTACACAGAGTCATTTACACGTTTTGTAATTTAATTCCTTCGGCTTTACTGTAAAGCAAGCCGGGCATTTTTACTCGTTCAAATCGTACGAAAAAGCTGTTTGAGAAAAGGTAGTTAGGAATAGTGAACAAAAGACTCTTTGCAATGTTCTTGCTTACCAGAAACACTGAATTACTGAATATATAGCAAAATTTAACAGTGTACTGAACGAAATAGCTTGAATACCAAAGTATAAATAACACTATTGCATAATACTAATTTGCATTCTTTTACAAAAGTAAACAGACTTTGTACCATGTAAAAATCCGAGCATTATATAAATCAATGGATTGTATTAAACCACCGGTTTCCCGCCATTGTGGAGTTACAACTTTAAACTTTTGTAAAGTTGTTTTGAGTGGTTTTTTGGCTGTTTATTTTTGTAACATTAGACAAACTCAGTTGGCACATTTACCAAACTATGGAACACATTCTATGTAAAACAAACCCTCAGTTTTTGCTGTAAAAGTAAAGTTTATTCATTTTATTTTTCCTGTTACAAGCGTTATTAATAAGCGTAGTAAATTCTACAGTACATTCTGGCAAAATAATATGGTATGCCCCGAGGTTTGCCAAGAGCGAAAGCATTCTAGAACGTCCGCCTGTTTCAACGAGTTTCCTGTTTGACGTTTATGCAAGCACGATTTAAAACTATTAAATAGAATCACCGTAGTTACAGTATACTACAAAATTTATATTGTACAACTAGACGATAGGTCTGCAGCGTAATAATAACAAAAAACAACTGTCATTTTCAATTTTGGGTTATTGCAAGTATATACAACTCATAGCTGTATATGCCCCAATTTTCTACACAACTTTAATATTTATTATTTAACAATGCAATGTCACTTTACTGTTTTTCTAGGCTACAGTCTACAACCTAACGTTAAAAAGTTTCTTTTTATAAATATCGACAAGAAATTCCCACTTCATTTCGAATTCACGTCCCAGTCAATGGCCTTGTCACATGTTTTAAACTTCCTTTCCACTCATCTTTTCCGATTTGGCGATCGATTTTTACTCTTTGAATATGAAGGTAGTAGTGTCCTTAAATGAGTATATTACAATCCTTTAAATACTTTGTCTTTTTGAAAAGCGATCGCCAGTGCTTCCTTATTTTCGTTTTCTCATTCATAGTTACCCAATGTTTACGTTTGTCGATTTTACAACATCAAATTTATACGTGTTTTTTCCCTCCAATTCATGTCCCATGACACTTGTCGATTCTTTTTTAGTCTTTTACGATATAAATTACTTGATCACGGTGCATATTAAGATCAATTTTATATGAAATCAACGATATTTTGTCGACAAAAACCTTGCCGGCCCGCGGACAAGGTGTCTCTACAACTATGATACAACAACGGTTAGCGTGGTCAATGAGAAATGTTTCATCTGACAACTTGTTGGCTGTTTTTCGAGCTTGTATCTGACGCTGATAGTCTTTGAAATGCTAGAAGAGCTTCTGGGAAGTTCGGTGGAGTTGCTGGAGTATTCGCCGGCGTTACAAGCTGTGAAAATAAACGAGATGGTTTAAATGAAAACATTAGCGTCGCGACAACAACATGCGTGCGTAAATTCAAACACAACACAAAACGTGCCAGAACGAATTGAAAATTCCACTTACCGAATGCTGTGAGTGGCAGGGAATTGCTGCTTCTTGAAAGAACAAGCTTAAAGCAGTCTATAATGGAAGAAGAAATCGTTAAAATACTGGCGGGAATCTATCACAGTACAAGGAAATGAAACACAACAAGACATCATGGCCGGACCAAAACAAACACATTCGCTCACCTCGAATTGCCAATTTCCCGCTTGTAAAAGCTTCTTCGCTTGATCTACAGCACAACCGGCGACGTTCACGAACTGATTTATCATTGCTTGTTGTCGAAGAGCGTCCATTTTGTCGAGGAAAGCGAAAACGAAGCTTTTACACAGAAATTACAAGTCGTGAATTCACCGCGACAGAGAAACACGCTGCCCGAATAGCACAAAAACAATGACGTCAAGATTTTTTGTTTACCTGGCGAACGCCTGACAAAAACAAACCCTCTGATTGGTCAGTCTGAGGTTTAAACAGGCCAAGGGCATAGCTATTGACCAATCAGGTGGCAGAACATGTTGATATATGATAATTTATTCCAAGTGCGCCAAAACATGGATTGCACAATAACTGCAGGTGATCCACGTATTCAACGTAAACGTCGTAGTAAATCGAGTGATAAATATTGTTACTCAATGGCGGCCTAGCAACTCAATACCTAATGAAAAATATTGGAATATAACACCATAAAAGTACACTAATTCCCTAAGGCTTGTAACCTATGCACGATATAGATCAAACCCGTTAAATATTTTGTAAAACGTGCCAAAAAGTGATTTTTACTTTCAATTTACACGCAACGTATAAAAAATTCTTTATTTAAATGCTCATTAATATTCAGTTCCTCGCGTGCATACATATCGCGCGCGAGCTTCGTTTGGCGGGAAATGCTTCGTCGTCGGGAAAAAGAAAACAAATTTTCCAACTTTCCTCATTATGGGGCGAAAAAGACAAAAACATCCCAAATACAAAGCGTATTTTGATCAGCAAAGGCGAATAATGCAAGAAAGGTTTCCTTTTTTAAGTTATCAGCAAATTAGAGCAAAAATTTTGTCAACTTGGGAACGTTTTTCGCCAGAAAAGAAGGATGACTGGGGAAGCCCGCCGCTTACAAAACTCAATAATGGTGGGTAGTTTTAGATATAAATTTAATGTATTTATAGTTAGTACCATTTTAGTTATAGGCACATATTAAAACTCGTGTGCAAGAGACGAGCAATGTTTCTACTAGACCGGCTTTAACAGTGGCTTTAAAGTCTTTAAACAACGGCAACTTTGTTCAGGCAAACGTGTCAATTTTTTGTCGTAGATTTGACGACAAGAAATATACGAGACGGGTTTGCCGTTGGGGAAGCTTTTCAAAGCCTGTAATATTACAGTTAATGCATTTTAATATAAACAGAGAGTAATTGCTTATGTAAACTTGAACATTCAATATGAAATGGGCTAGGGATTCACCCCCCTGAAAGCATTCAAAATGGTGGACGTTCAGGGGGTGAATGCCTCTCGTAAGCACACTTGCTAAGATTAATGGTATATTCTGTTTAACCATGATATAACTCGCTCTTTCAAAGGTAACTTTTCCCAAGGCAGTGATGGTACAGAGGTGAGCCCCTCTTATCAATCACCCCCACGCCACCACCCTCAGAAAATCTCCCCACACCCCAACAAGAGCAGTGGCAAGAAAGTACGATTCTCAAAACCCCTTTCCGATATTCTGCCTATTCTTAAGTCACCTGAGTCCTCGATGGAAAATTCCGAGAAATCTGAAAATTCCGAGAATTCTGAAAATTCCAAGAAATCTGAAAATTCCGATAATTCTGAAAATTTCGAGAATCCTGGATCTTCCCTACCGAAACTTGGTGCGTGGCCAGCTTCGGATGAATTTAACTCTATTTGGGAACATACGTTAGTGGTGGAGCAACAAGCACAAGAGAAGGAAAGCGAGTCATCCGAAGACGAAGAAATGCCATCACAAGAGAGAAATGTTTGGCCGGCATTATTTGGAGATACCACTTCTATTTGGAAAGCGGTTAAAAAGAAAGAAAGCAATGAAGAAAAAGTAAGTACAACAAAATTAACTTTATATACACCCTGTCTATAAACGTAGTATGAATATTTTCGAAGTTCCTAATCAGTCTCGATTAATAATAACCATACTATGACCGCATTAGGTGGTACAAGAGGGTCGTCCCTTTTGTTCCACCCCACTACTCACCCCTTGCTCACCGATACGTTGTGTATTTCAGGAACAGCCGATGTGCAGCTTATTTCGAGAAACGGAACGAAAACATTTCTCTAAGCGCAGGCAAGTTTCACCTATTAATTCTTAGAACTTTTCATAATTCAGATGATTTTGCGACCCAAGATCTTAGAAATTTCTCTTACACAGTTATTAACAATTCCCATAAGGGTGTTTTTTCTTAATCCTTCTCAAATTTTTAAAAATTTCTCGTAATTCATAAAACTTTCACAATTCTCAGAAATTTTTCATATTTCGTAGAAACTTGAAAATTCTAAGAAAAACGTTTTCATTTTCAGAATTCTGGCAGGTCTTAGTCCAACAGAGGTAAAAGCAAGCACGGATATATTCGAAGGAGATGACGATGATGATATTTTTGCCTGATGTAAATATTACTGTAAATATAGTGATAAGTAATAGAACAATTTCAGCGTTGGTATTTATACCTTGAGTTTGTACAAAACTAGTTCTTAATGTCGTTAACACGGAGCTAGGGGACTTCACACGGTCCTTAAATTTGTGTGTGAACATATGATGCCAGATGTATTCGAGGACAGCTATAAACCGATCAAACTCCGTGAGAACAAGTCAAATAGGACGAAGCTCGGCGTTCGCTTCCCAAATCGTCCAAGCTATATAGTGTGAACATAACCTTAGTTTAACTAAATAAAAGATAATGAAATAACAAGCCATAACGTGTTTCAATTATCGCTCGCTATAGATGCAACATTCCAGATCAATCTATTTTCCAGAAAATCTTTCATGAGCTGACCAGAACCGTCATACAAAGAAAATAGAAAAAAAAAACCATTGAACAGTGGTGGGAGCGAAATCTATTATTCCTTATTCATTTTAAACATTTGCAAATTATTTACAATTTGTGGATTATTCATTTTCTGGTTTTCTATAAATCCATACGATCTCTGAACACTGTTCAAAGGACGAGTTGCCGAATTTTACTCACTTGACACCTCGGCTCCAGGATAGATGAGTTCCGAATTCAAGCCGATAAATCAAACAGAGTTGACAATTGCTTCTCAACTTCTTCTGGTGTATACTTGATGTATTTCTCTACGTTCTTTGTGAATTGTATAGCCGTGTATCTGAAACAAATATAGATTGGCGGATTGATGTGTCTAAAATATATACCAATGTGAATGCTGCTTAACTTCAAAAGGAGTAATGATGGTGATGATGGTCAATTCATGTGCTTTTCGCCTCTGTAAACGAGGTTCAATTCTACAATATGCAGTTGTTTGATAGCTATTCGCCTCAGACGCATGTAAAAAGAGTGCTTCCAGTTTGACTCTATAGAGAGAACAGCTTTTAGAACTGATCTAGCTATTTAGTAAAAATAAATAAAGTTAGTAATCATGATGGTGATAATGATGGTAATATTACTGTTGACAGTATTGGTACCAAATAGAGTTTTGGTTCCAAAGGATGATAATGATGATGATGATGATGATGATGGTGGTGTTGATCATGATGGTATAGTAAATAATGATGGTGATGGTAATATTACTGGTGACAAACGTTGTGGTTCCAAATATTGTGATGATGATGATAATAGTGATGATGATAATGATAATGGTGGTGTTGATCATGATGGTACAGTAAATGATGATGGTGTATTGGTGATGCTTATACACTGTAATGTAGTGGTGCCATAACTGTTGCTTACTTCTCTTGAAAAGCGCGGTAAGTTTGTACAATTGAATCTATATTCTCTTGACGTAATTGATCTCTCAGTTTTTCATCTGGTACAGCATACGTCTTTTGTGTTTGACAGATGTCTTCAAACTCACTGTTAAAACCCTGAAATGACAAATATTGGTGAATTACTTTCTTTATATACACTGCATGGATAGCTCCATCCGCGGAGTAGTAAATAAAACTAAGTTATAAATAGACTATAACCACAAGTATGATTTTCTGCATGTGTAATATTTGGGTCATTCGAAGAAGAAATGTAATATTTCTTTATAATAAACAATCCCATCTTGATCAACTTTTTCACTGTCAAAGTTTCCAGATATGATGTCATTAGGTGAATTGCAAATTACTTTTCCTTTGTTTTTTTGCTCCAAAAATTCACCTAATGACATCATATCCGGAAATTTTGACCGTGAAAAAGTTGGTCAAGATGAATTTTTTTACAATGAAGATATATTACATTTCTTCTTAGAATGACCCAAATACTACACAAACCAAAAATCATATTCGGGGATAGTCGAACTTTGACTGTTCTTCCTAGAGGTGCAGTAACGGCCGTTCCTTATTGGTCCAGTGGAATTGCAGCAAGAAACCTAAACTAAATTGATTTATATTGGAGAGTTTTATCAGTTGCCTTAACAACTTCAGTAAAGGGCCATTTTCACTCAGAAACATTTTCCGCAGAAAGAAAATTTTGTAAAACATGATTGGCCGACATATTTTCCGTCGGAAAAAACCGTCCGAGTTTAACTCTAGTTATACTGGATAACTGGCTCTGTAAACTGTCGTTCCTAGAGGTCCAGTAAGGGCCTTTCTTTTTTTGGGCCAAGGGTGCTACGTCTGTAAAGAAAGAGAACCAGATTAACCAAGAAGGTCGACGAAAACCTAGGGTGATTGATCGAGTCAAACTTTTGTCTTTGAACATACGAACATTCACCTGAGTACACAACACCAACACAGAAAAAATCATATTACTATATTACATTGGTATCGAAGGAACAAGATTCTGTTCCGAAATATCACTTACTCGAACCGTCCTGATCGCGTAGCTCAGTTGGCAGAGCATTGGGCTAGTATTCCAAAGGTCGTAGGTTCGATTCCCACCGTGGCCGGGCATATTTTTCAAGCTCGCCCGGTGTGGATATACACTCAGAGTAACATCACAAACATCATACGAACATCTTACCTTGAATTTATCTTTAATAAGTTGTTTTTGCTTTTGACCAACCTAGAATATATAGAGTAAATAAAGTCTCCGGTTATGTCGAATTAGTTCAACTAAGGTTCACAATGACTCACTTTGGCATCTTTACTCTGAGTGAACGGCTTGTCCGTCTCTAGTAGGTAGCTCATAACCTTATTCCAACTGAAAAATAAAGGTGACTTGAAAACAATGAGTGAATGGGGAACATGGATGCTAAAAGTGTTACGCGCCCATTGATAGCATTTGTCTCAAGTACTTTTTACGTACCCTTTCCGGTAACTAACTTTCTGTTCTTCAATAAGTTTCATGTATTGACTTTCAATCTCAATGGAACCCCCTTCGCTCATGAGTAATAAAACCCCAGTCCTACAAACAACATTGTATATAGCATGTTATCATATAAACACACTAAATTCATAGAAAAACATCGTTATTCTTAAGTCCCGGTCATATGAAAACAAGAGTTGCATGAGAGTTGAGAAGAGTTGAGAAGCGAGAGTTTGCACGAGACTTTTCTCAACTCTCATGCCCCGGTCAAACGACAACAAGAGTTGCATAAGAGTTAATGAAAGTTGAGAAGCGAGAGTTTGCATGAGAGTTGATGAGAGTTGAGAAGCGAGAGTTTGCACGAGACTTTTCTCAACTCTCATGCCCCGGTCAAACGAGAACAAGAGTTGCATGAGAGTTGACTGGATATTACCGTGCACGTAGCGAAAACTCTCATCAAGTCTCATCAAAATTTGAACCAGCTTAAACTTGTTCCGAGTTGATGAGAATCGATTAAAGATTAAAAAGTGAATATAAATCTATAAATCGAAAGATTAAAAAGTTAATAGTAACCTACCTTTGAAGTCTTTTCAAAATATAGTTATAATTGTTGAGTAGGAATATTCCTGATAAAGCCGGTTGCCCGGCGATGTGAACATAACTTTTCGATTTTAGTTCAAGATTCAATCCCAGAGCTCCGAGGACACGAGCTTAAGAAACAGAAAATATCTTGTTAATGAATTAGCCATTTCCCAAAGTCCTGGCGAATCCCATGTTGGAGGGACAAGAAATATGGCATCGCACATTTAAATTAAATGTTTAATGTACAAAGGAAATATTTCATTTTTGGTCATCGAAAAAGTTGATATTTGAAATAGTAGATAGTTCTACTCTTGCACATATTTGACGCCTGTCACCATATATTTTGTCCCTCCAAACAATCCTAGAATCCACTGTGATCTCTTTTAGGAAAATGCTAATTAATGGTGATGACGATGGTCAATGGTGATGACGATGGTCAATGGTGATGACGATGGTCAATGGTGATGACGATGGTCAATGGTGATGACGATGGTCAATGGTGATGGTGGTGATTAATGGTGACGATGATGGTGGTGGAGATGAAAGTGTGGTGGTGATAGTGTGGTGGTGATAGTGTGGTGGTGATAGTGGTGGTGATAGTGGTGATGATGGTGGTGATAGTGGTGATATAATGGTGGTGGTGACAGTGGTGGTGGTGATAATGGTGGTGATGGTGATAATGAAGGTGGTGGTGGTGCTGGTCGTAAACAATCATAGTTGTTTTGTTTAAAATATTTTGTTATGGTGACTCACAGATATATTTAGCAACAGTTGTTTTCGGTGACTCCACCTCACTTGTACGCGGATCTATCACTTGATCTAAAATTGGAAAAGAAAAAGCATTCGGGTTCAATGTTAACGGGAAACATTTAGTCATTCCCGACAAACAGATCAAAGTTTCTGTGATCACAGTAGGAATTTTGCATAGGTAAATTCTAAGTTTTGAAGGATTTATAAGAAACGTTTGAGGGAACTGACTCAAGTCTGTATTCTGAAAGCTTACTCACACTCAAAGAGTGGAGGTTCAATCTGAGCTTCCCTGAGTGTCAATGCTGTTTTTGAATAGCTGGATGGTTAGTGTCATACCTTACCATGCGACTACTCACTCTCCAGCTATTCAAAGACAGCATTGACACTCAAGAGAAGATCAGATTGAACCTCCACTCTTTGAGTGTGAGTGAGCTTTCAGAACACAGGCGTAAGTGTTTAACACCGAGTCAGTTTCCTCAAAGATGGTGTCCAGACATGTATCTGGTCTCAAGCGCAAGATCTCCATGACTCTCTTACCTTGAGAATTGAGCATGTTTCCCACAGTGTCAGTATAGCTGAGCAAATGCGTCAAAAATATCAGCGTCTAAAGTAGGTTGACGTAAAAAATTATTTATGCAATAATTGATACATGACCAGTGGCATAATACGTACTGTGATAAAGGGGAGACCAAAAGAAATGATATATAATGGTGCACAACATACGTTGCTGGTAAGCTCGTGAACTGTTCCATCTTTTGGCATATTTGACTGCTTGTCTGGATCGTGCTGTAGTGAAAATACAGAGAAGTATAAAGGAACATTACTATTTACACGGGTAAAAATGTCACAGCTTGTTGTCTGGAACAAGTTGTCATCTTGTAGCAAGGTTGATGAGGCCAACAGACTCGCAACAAGTTGTTCCAACATGTTTGATATCGTTTGTTAACAAATTGATGACGACAAGCTCGTAGCAACTTGTTACGAACAGTCTATATTAATGTTGTTGGAACAACTTGTAGCAAGTCTGTTACCGTCATCAACCTTGTAACAAGCTGATAACAACTTGATTCATATTGCTAGCAAAGTTTGTAGTGTACAAACAAGAAAATATTACAAACATTGTTCATGTTTATACAATAAAGACTAACCTTTATATTCTCAGTAAAATCTTCCAGAGCTTTCGCCCCCTATAAGAAACAATTTCAATTGTTCAAGGGTTAGGCCATGGTGCAAAACTCATTGTGAAACTCATTAATAATTCACGAAAAAAACACAAAAGAAATCATGAGCGTGAAGGATTTTGTATATCTGATACAAAATCATGTTGATTTACATAAACTTTAAGTTAAATAAATATCAAATATCTTTAAACAAATATCATTTATTTATTTGAAATTGTTGAAGAATACGAATGTTCTCATCAAGACGTTTCACGGTCCGCTCATGTTGTGAAAAGTACTTGTACAACTTAAACTCTACTCACCACAACTTCCAA
This sequence comes from Paramuricea clavata, assembly GCA_902702795.2. NCBI lineage: Eukaryota > Metazoa > Cnidaria > Anthozoa > Malacalcyonacea > Plexauridae > Paramuricea > Paramuricea clavata. The sequence continues at coordinate 12,896 of CACRXK020005519.1, forward strand.
ATTCATGAAAAGACTTGTTATAGTGGCCTGCGTTGCCTGACGAACACCCTTAAGATATAGATAATAAAAATATTGCACTTCCATAAGGATAGTGGCGACACACAGACAATAGAGGTTCAGATTTCACCACCATCTCTCACTGGCTTAGTATACGCATCTGATTGGTTAATCGGATATATCAAACGCATCTGATTGGTTAATCGGATATATCAAACGCATCTGATTGGTTAATCGGATATATCAAACACATCCGATTGGTTAATTGGATATATCAAACACATCTGATTGGTCCAGCCCCGTCTCCCGATGCGTATACGGTCTTACATACCTTTAAAACTAGTGAAAACTTGATGAGAACAGATCCAAGATATTTGAGAACTGGCAGCAAAGGAAGAAGTGAAAAATATTCTCGCCTCGCGATCAATTTCCGAGCTGAGTTTGCCATACCCTACATAAAACAATATATACAGCTCGCTTAAATCTACGCAAAATTACAGTATATGTTCGAGCAGAAGAGCACGTTTTCCTTGGCGAATTTACTTTCTCGTGTGTATACAGTACGTACAGTACGGTCAACAAGATTTCCTTGACAAGTTTCCCTTGACCAGTTTACTTTCTCATGTGTACTGTCAACAAGATTTCCTGGACAAGTTTACTTTCTCGTGTGCAGGGAAAATTGTTAAACATTTATTTCACGTCAAAGCCGCCTTTCGTTTGCCAAAACCATAGAAGTATTTCGTGTGCATTTGTCAAGTTTTCCTTGGCCAAAACCTGGCATGACTAGCTTTGGAACAAGGCTCCTTTTGCCGAACACACGAGCAGATAAAACTTGTTAGGGAAACCTTGCTTGTCTGTTTGTATCATGAGCTTCTGACACTAAATCAATAATCATCAGAATTGTAGAACTTGTAAGAATCCAACGAACCTCTCCTTCGAACACCAGTGTTTCCATCGAGCTCTGAATCAACACATCAAAGATGTTATTTTGATGATTTTCAGGAATAATAACTTCAATAAGACTTTGTTCACTCTAAAATATAATCTTTTGCTGTAAAAATAATGTGCCACTTAATTTTCCAATCCGACCACAGAATTGAAATGTTCGTGCTCAAATTTGATATGTGCAGGAAAAACTATAAATTTACGCAACTTGAACCCTGAACAAGAACTGAGCCTGGAAACACCGGACCTGAAGATTTCAATAGTGAGATGAAAGATTGATGATGTGAACTCGGATTGGAAAATGGAATAAAAGGAGAAATAGTTAGAAATATAGAGAGTGAAAGAAAGTTGACGATTTTGAAATAAAGGATTAAACAATAAATACCTGCAACAGTTTCAGGAGAGCACCACAAAGTGTTATTAATCGGCCTGCTTCAATTTCACTAAAAACGGTAAGTACAAGATTGTTTTAGGTGTAAAAGAGGAGACTTGAACGATTTTACTCGTCAAGGTAAAAGGGCTGTCACTCCATGGGTTAATGATGATGATGAACATTTTATTTCATCAAAGTAACTGCGTCAAAAATCCTTGACAAACACACAATTTCACGATATATAAGACGAAACACACTCCGGATATTAACATATTGTAAACTTCAATCGCGATGATATCAATGATGGTTTTGGAGAGAAAAATTGGGAGATTTCTCTTACTCTTCCTCCTCCTTCTGACCAGGTGAGTCGAACATTGGAGCGGGAGATCCAATCTTTCTACTTCCTCCTAAAATACACAAATTCTTTTCAAAACTCATCCAACCTCATTATCAATGAATGATTCCAGTTTCATCTAGACAAGAACGAAATCCATCACCAAATGGCAAAGTTTGGTTGCGAATTGTTGTAAAATGAGGAAAATACAGCCATGTGAAGTTCACACATTTTGTATATATTCGCATTACGCGCGGGAAAAATAACCACTTTTGAGCCGATAGTGGTTATTTTTACCGCGCGTAATACAAATATATACAAAATTTGCGAACTTCACAGGGCTATATTTTCTTCATTTTACAATATTTAGCAGCCAATCTTTGCAGTTCTACTCATTCGAAAACACTCTTTCTAGCTGTGGCATAATTTAGTCTATAGCTGAAATCACTGGCTAAGCCAAGCTACATTGTGAAGTATGCAAAACTGATCCCAAATATTTCCCAAATACGATACATGCAACAATTGGAACTTATTCATACGTCAAGCAACAATATATTTTACCATATTCATAGGTTTTAGATGGCACTCGACGTACCACACTTCTTTTCAACGTAGATTTCCTTTGTGGAGCAGTGCCTGCAATTTAAGACATAAGGTTAATCTGCCACGTGTCCCCATACCCCCCTCAAGTTCCGCCCCTGGTTACCTGTTGTATGTTTTATCTTGGTTGTATTTACCACCTGAATAAACATAAGCAAATTAACAAAATTACTAATGACGTTTGACTTTACCAATATCTTCCAATATTTAAAGTAAACACACATTTTGTTTCAATACAAGATTATGAACACAAATCAGAACAAACTAAAGTTCAACTTACAATATTGGCTGGTGAATAACTCTCTACTTTTCCTTGAGAATGAGCCTCAATCAATCTGTAAAAAACACCACAAATACCCTTTAACTATATCATTCTCATGTTTTCTATGGAGGTCAAGCGTCATTCATCAAAATCAAGTTTAGAAGGAAACCAGAATAGCTCCGCTGAGTCAAACTGGAAGCACTCACATATATACAGTATATATATATATATATATAATTATATATATATATATATATATAAGAGAATGTCATCGAATTGCGATGTAATGTAAACAGAAATTATAGCAAGTTGATGTCAGTCAGCTTAGATGGTCCAAGCCAAAATTATATCGCATTTGAAGTTTCAAACTGAGTTAAAAATAGTGGAAGAAAAGCCGTAATTATACTTATTGTTACAATCCATTTAATAAAATGCAACATTTTTTTGTTTTAATGAAAAATCAGTTATTTTCATGAGAACGATTTGTTATTCCATCTCAATTTTTTTAATCTCCAATCGCAATAACGTAAAGTATTATTACCCGCGAACCAATGAGTCAAATTTAAGAAGCAACCCACTGTTAGAAAGCTGAATGGCTACGCTTTAAAATGAATGTAAACTTTAACGTTTTCGTCTATTATTTGTTTAGCAATTTACATTTCAATCGAGGATTGCGCTTTTTTTGATACACCCTGTATATATATATATATATATATATATATATATATATATATATATATATATATATATATATATATATATATATATATATATATATAAATTAAGATGAAAATGTTCTAGAGTGTGTATTATATAATTTCCATACCCAGCGCAAGCAGAAAGATGTTGTCTGCAGCGGCTGGGTCTTGAACCTGCAACCAGCCGCGGCAGACAACATCTTTCTGCTTGCGCTGGGTATGGAAATTATATAATACATACTCTAGAACATTTTCATTTTAACATATTACGGAGTGTACAATTACACAACTTAAAATATATATATACGGATGAAACAGACTGTTGTGGTTTTTTGAGGTAAAACGAAAAACTATATTATGCTCTATCTATATGGTATTGAGCACTGTTTGTGTTTGGTTTACAAAACATGTTTTGTTTTACCTCAAAAAAACCACAACAGTCTGTTTCATCCATATGTTTCAACAATTTGTTTCATCCTATACGGATGAAACAGACTGTTGTGGTTTTTTGAGGTAAATCAAAATATATATATAAATAAATGTTAAAACCTACCCTTGTAAAGTTTTGTCCAACATATTGGACCTAATTTGTACATATACATTCAGAAAATCTAAAAAACAAAAACAACGTAATACAGTCTTCTAGACAGTACTCAGCCAGCAGACAGCACCACCCCATATGTTGTACACCTATGTGTACAATGTGTACAATGATAAAAAGATCTGTATAGAATATGATCATCGCCAACAAGGTAAAGGACGTCTCTAAAGCAGATATCTAATCACAATCTTGACATCACAATCTTGGCTCTATAGCCAAGACTTTCTGGTCTATTTGGGTGAGCTCAGTTATTGACTGGCTGAAATGTTCATATTCACAAAAGCTAACAAACTGACCATTACTCTTCGTTTCCTGAACCAACCATGTAGCAATCTTGCTTAAATCATCAATCACTTCATCTGATAAGATTGATGAAAGAAACAATATAAATTATTTGTTTTATTTTAACAGTATATACCCATGCATGTATACAAGCTTTTGTTGGTAAGGAAAAATACAAGAAGAAATCATATTACTAGATTACATTGGTATCGAAGGAACTAGATTCTGTTCCGAAATATCACTTACTTGAACCGACCTGACCGCGTAGCTCAGTTGGCAGAGCATTGGGCTAGTATTCTAAAGGTCGTAGGTTTGATTCCCACCGTGGCCGGGCATATTTTTCAAGCTCGTCCGGTGTGGTGGATATACACTCAGAGTAACATCACAAACATCATATTCACCTGAGTGCACAACACCAACACAGAAAAAAAAATACAAGGAGAAATTAGACGTTTTATATCTGATAAAGCACTCCTGCTTGTGTTTCAAATAGTTAGAAAAGCACACTTTTCCCCACTGCTTTATCTGGAAAAAATGCACCTAAAGAAAATTTTGGTTGAACTGCCCCTAAACCGATGCACTGGTAGTATTAGCTAGCAAACTATACAATACCATTTATTTGCTTCAGCTGAGGTCCTGCTTCTCCTTCTTGAATCTCTAAGAGTAAAACACAAATATTATGTAAATATGACAAGTGAATATTTTTCTTCAAAGTAATCTATGAGCTGCAATAAATTTGTAAAAATTAGATAGATTTGCTACCTTCTCCTGCATTCAATATGTCTAGCAACGTGTTTGCTGTTACAGGACTGCTGCTTCGAGTTAATAAATTTCTAAAAGATCTTTCCATTTGCTCCCGACCTGTTTCCATCAAGGATGTCTGGAAACAAAATAACTAAAGTTGAAGCTTATGTAATTATTGCTCATATGATCGTTGTTGTTTTTGTTCTCATTCAACTTGTTAAAAAGCTTATTTTGTGTTTTTTGTCAATTGTTGATGTTGTTGTTGGTGTTACTATTGTTTGTTGTTGCTGTTGTTATTATTGTTGTCATTGTTGTTGTTGTTGCTACTATTGTTGTTGTTGATCCTGTTGTTGATCCTGTTGATCCTCTTGTTGATCCTGTTGATCCTGTTGTTGATCCTGTCGTTGATGCTGTTGTTGATGCTGTTGTTGATCCTGTTGCTGTTGTTGTTAATGCTGTTGTTGATCCTGTTGCTGTTGTTGATGCTGTTGTTGATCCTGTTGCTGTTGTTGTTAATGCTGTTGTTGATTCTGTCGTTGATGCTGTTGTTGATCCTGTTGCTGTTGTTGTTAATGCTGTTGTTGATCCTGTTGTTGATCCTGTTGCTGTTGTTGTTGTTGTTGTTATTGATCCTGTTGTTGTTGCTGTTGTTGTTGCTGTTGTTCTTTGTTGTTGTTGTTGCTGTTGTTGTTGCTGTTGTTGTTGTTGTTGTTGTTTTTGTTGTTGTTCTTGTTCTTCGTTGTTGTTGTTGCTGTTGTTGTTGTTCTTCGTTGTTGTTGTTGTTGCTGTTGTTCTTTGTTGTTGTTGTTGTTGTTGTTGTTGTTGTTGTTGTTGTTGTTGTTGTTGCTGTTGTTGTTGTTCTTTGTTGTTGTTGTTGCTACTATTGTTTCTGTTGATTTTACTGCTGTCGTTGTTGTTGTTCAAACTCACCAGGAGAGATAACTCAGGACTGTTAGGATTGTTTCTTTCAAAGAACTCAATGGCATCTTGAACTCTTTCTAAGCTTCGTAAGTAACTGTCCACATCTGCACCAGGTCTTGCATTAAAATAAAGACAAACACAAGTTATGACATGCAGGCAGGCTAAAACATGAGTCAATAAGGCAAGCCTCATGAAGAAAAAATAACTTTGAATAGTTTAACAATGTGGAAACATGTACTAACCCATCTCTGATATCTTGATCTTCACTGGAAGCAACGTTATGATAACTAATGACATTATCCAAGCCACGCAACACTTTATCAATATCTGATAGACAGTTCAAGAAACTACAGGTACTATGTGCACAACTACAACTCATGAATGTAAGTCACAAACAAAGAAATTACCATATTCCTAATGCCAGATGATTTTATTCATCAAGGGGAGAGTACTGGCACCATGCAACTGGGTTAAGACTATTACATTTTAGGTTTAAAAACAAAAAACAACTGCTTATATGTAAAGATACACTAATTTGATTATAGTATCTTTGTGAGATAAAATACTGTAAGTCAAAACATGTGCCATCACAACTAATAATATGGATTTCAATTTTGATAATTTATAAACAATTATGTTTGCTAAACATTGTAAATGTCTAGAAATGTACCAGTAATATAAACTCATTGCAGCTCAATGCATAAATAATTGAAGAGTTGTTTCTACCAAAAAGATGGCAATATGACATCTGGGAGGGAGGGATTTGTAGGCATGATGTGTTTTTCTGAAATATATGCTTCAAAACACTCAATTAAAAAAGTAAAAAATATTGATGAAATGCTCTGAATCTCACAAATCTTTCAAAACAAATCCTTCAATAAACTTGACCACAATGTTTTTTTTTGTATATCTGATGCTTCCCTTATGCACATCATCTAAGGATACTTTTCTGCATTCTCTGTAATTCAACAGTTTCTCGATGAACAGGCAGAATGTTTCCCTCTAGTTTACTGAGGCGGCTGTCAAAAGATGACAGGATGCCAAGCTGAAATCACACAGATTGAATTCATTGTCAGGAAATTTGCATCATCTGCTATTACCATGAATTGAATAAGAATGTAGTCTGCATTTACTTGCCTAGAAACAACCAAGCCAGACTGCAAAGTTTTGGCTTTGGAGGAAATCAATTTCTTACACAAAGGTTCTTGCGACTATGAAAATCTGTGCAAAGTTTTGCAAATTGTAATAAACTGCAAATAGTTTGTGAAGAATCTGCACAAAATGCATTTGTGAACTAAAAACCAAGCAGATTTCTGATCTATTTGACAAAAATACTGTGACTGCAAGATCCCTTGGTCTGGCATAAATTTTCTGTGAATATGTCTGACATTTCTGCACAATTTTCTAAAGAATAATTTCTGTGCAAAGTTTTGCAAATTGTAATAAACTGCAAATAGTTTGTGAAGAATCTGCACAAAATGCATTTGTGAACTAAAAACCAAGCAGATTTCTGATCTATTTGACAAAAATACTGTGACTGCAAGATCCCTTGGTCTGGCATAAATTTTCTGTGAATATGTCTGACATTTCTGCACAATTTTCTAAAGAATAATTTCTGTGCAAAGTTTTGCAAATTGTAATAAACTGCAAATAGTTTGTGAAGAATCTGCACAAAATGCATTTGTGAACTAAAAACCAAGCAGATTTCTGATCTATTTGACAAAAATACTGTGACTGCAAGATCCCTTGGTCTGGCATAAATTTTCTGTGAATATGTCTGACATTTCTGCACAATTTTCTAAAGAATAATTTCTGTGCAAAGTTTTGCAAATTGTAATAAACTGCAAATAGTTTGTGAAGAATCTGCACAAAATGCATTTGTGAACTAAAAACCAAGCAGATTTCTGATCTATTTGACAAAAATACTGTGACTGCAAGATCCCTTGGTCTGGCATAAATTTTCTGTGAATATGTCTGACATTTCTGCACAATTTTCTAAAGAATAATTTCTGTGCAAAGTTTTGCAAATTGTAATAAACTGCAAATAGTTTGTGAAGAATCTGCACAAAATGCATTTGTGAACTAAAAACCAAGCAGATTTCTGATCTATTTGACAAAAATACTGTGACTGCAAGATCCCTTGGTCTGGCGTAAATTTTCTGTGAATATGTCTGACATTTCTGCACAATTTTCTAAAGAATAATTTCTGTGCAAAGTGAAATATTTCAGTCTGGTTTTTACGGATGATTGGAGTTAGGCCTGTTTCATATGCCATACATTAATGTATTCTGCACATGTCAAGCACGGCGTTTGAAATAGAGAATACATGGGTGCTTGGAAATACCAGAATTATTCCAAGTGTTGAGTGAGATATCATGTTCAACACGAGAAATAAATCTGCCTGATTAAAATAAATCAAATTCTCGTGTTGAACATGATATCTCACGAGTGAGATATCATGTTCAACACTCGAAATAATTCTGGTATTTCCAAGCACCCATGTATTCTCCATTTATTATATAAAGGACAGTCTTTGAAAAGTGATAACTGAAAAGCGATAATTTTCACATATGAAATTATCATAAATAATCTTACATGTGAGATTATCAGTTTTATCAGTGCTCGAAATCTCTATAAAGCACTATACTTTATATAATAAACAGGCCTTAGTTGCAATGTATTATGCACGGTAAAGCATCATACACCCAATCCTGCAAGCCACAAGACAGCCTTGCCTTGCCAAAACAGGCAAATTACCATTTCCAAAACATACCATGTTTTGTGTCAATTGTTCACTTTTAGTGAGGCTTTCCTCGAGGAACGATAAATTGGTTTGCTCCTGTACAGAAATAAAAGTATATATTATTTATCAATATAGTTCCAGCAATCAAACAGAGTGCAGCAACAGAGGGAAATTTTCACAATTTGACAGCCATTAAAAATTGACCTAAACCTTGTTACCTTTGATAGCTTTTCAGCCAAAATTTTCTTCCTTTGAGAGACATCCTCTGGCCCTCCACCTAGCGTCATATTGTGAGGCCAGAGCTAGATTCTTTTACGTTTAATTCAGAGCTTACACACAAGGAAATTCTTCTCTGAATCGGTCGCCATTTTGAAATTTTGCTGCACTTTAAATCTGCGGGTGTTTCAGGCCATCAAAAAAGCAAGACCACCATCCAGTACAGTTATGCAGATCTGTGAAGCAGCATTGCGCCCTAATGCTACGCCCCTGAAACTATCTAGTGACAGGGGGGGGGGGGGGGGGGGG
>CACRXK020005520.1:0-27797 GCA_902702795.2 Paramuricea clavata
CTCAAGTATGTTAATGACTGGGTCAAGTTTCACAGTGAGCATTAATTCATGAAAAAGAAAAGAAAACTTATTTACAACGATTTTAAGATAAATTGACAGGGTTTTGGGCGTTAATGCTACTCAACATAATTTTAGAATTTTTTTAACCGACCCAAAATTTTTAAAAACGTGTCACGTGACCAGTTGTTGGTCTAAAAATAGCAACAAAAACATGGAACTTTTTCAACCGCTTTGCAGGGAATGATTGAGCGGGTTCTCACTGAAACATTCAATTACAAATAGATTGCCAAGGAACTCTTCTAACACATTCAAACTTGTATACGTGAAAATGTTGTGTTATTGTTGCGTGAAGTGGATCCAAAGTCAAAACACGCGTTTCTACTCGCATATTTTCGATAATTAAAGCTACTTCTAGTCAAAATCTTTTCAGTTTACGGTATTTCTCAAGAACTTGGACATATTTTGAAGATAATTAGCGCCTAAGCCTTTAATGGTTGATAATAAAACCCTTCCCTGCAAAGCCATTGAAGTTTAACATTCGGCCGAGTAAATAAATTGTAAAAACCGCCATTTTTGTCGAGTGAGCCCTGATTCTACACACAGCGGTCTCCCGCATAGTCATGGCAACAAAGAACGCTCAAAATGGCGATCATAATAACTCGAAGAGCGTAAAGACATGTTTCCAGATATATTTTGATTTTCGCAAGGTTAAAACCGGCAATTGTAATCCACAAAAATACACACATACCATTGTTTTTATATACAAGTGAATGTCGAACGCACAAAACCATTTGTGACCAAATTATCTACACAACTTCGCATTTTAATAATACCGCAACATGCTTCGATTTATATAATACTACAAATCTAAAAGGCTACTAGCCTACTAAGCATAAATTTCGCCGACAATATTGCACAAGATAAATCTTGAGTGCTATAATGAAACAAGAGCCTTATATTTATCAGTAATTTAAGATTATAATCTGTCAAAATTAGAGGCGCTCAAAATATTGTAACTAATGAGTAATGTAAGTAAACAGCCTGTACATACAGTACAGATAAAGTGTACACGCCGGAGAATACCAGGCTGGCGCACAAACGGTGTATGATGAAATTAACCGAGTATTCCAGCGAGTTTTTAATGTACCCCTTGAGAAGACCCTGACCACTTTTGCCACATTGAATATCCAAGTGAAGAAGAGTTGTGCTGAGAAAAAAAAAGAAAGAAGAAATTATTTACAAAAGACAAAAGCTTGTTTGGAGGAGCACTGGAAGAATACATCAGTTACAAGGTGAATAGGCTGAATACAGTATGTATGTGATGCAGTATATTAATTACCTTCTAAGTTCTGACGCAATCAAATTTGTTGCAAAATACATTTAACCGACAAAAATTATTCTATTTGTGGTTAATGTGTTAGAACATTTTACAGTATTATTAGCTCATTGTTACTGGAGCAACCCTCATGCTGAGTCAAGGGCTTTTGTCAAACTTGCTATTACCTTATAGTTACCTCCCAAAGCTCCTGGCCATGGAAGCCCACTTTGAGTACATTACAGTATATGCAATTTAATGCAAAGACAAAAATAATCATGTATAAGCAGGAATAACGAACTAAAAAAAATATACTTCTATATTCCTAGCAGCAACACAGCAATCACGACACGAAGCAGGCATGAAGAATGAGAAGTCCTGTTGGAACTTGGAAATTTAGAAAACAAGAATTTTGATAAGGAGAAAATGAGAGAAGTGGAAAATCATCCAGATAACATGGTTCTAAATTGGTCAACTCTAGAAAGAAAGCATAACATCAAGAACACTCAGGGTGAAATACCAAAAACTGTGTGGGGGTCAAATTGCAAAAGAATGGTTAAAATCTGTTGGTGTTGACATCAGTTGATTCAAGCGCTAACATGATGGGAATGATGAGAGAGTGCGAAGATTGAAACTCAGGGGACATGGTGGAGAAATTACTGTTGTAGTGCCACAAACGATGGAAAGTGTGGACTGATGAAAATCTGACGGAGAATAGTCTGACAAAATCATTGAAAGCTATCAATGAACACGTAGAAGGAGAAAATGAGAAAGAAATGTGAGCTAGGCTGAGAGATATTGCAAGAACATGTACAAGGCATCTGAAGATGCAGCATGATCTTTCAACAATTGCCAATCAATTGAGCCATGTTTACACTACAAGCCTACCCTTGGACTATATTTTTGTAGTGTAAATGCACTTCGGCCTGGCCTTAGGCCAGGAAATTTGGAACACCTGTTCTGATGGGCCCAGATATCCTGGCCTAAGCCAGGCCAAAGTGTTTTTACACTACAACAATCTAGTCCAAAGCAAGGCCTTGGCCAGGCTTGGCTTGTGGCGTAAACATGGCTATGCATGCATGGTCACCTAGTTTTCATAATGTCATACATTTATGACCCTGCAGCTGTGCATTACACAACAGAAGAATATCAAAACCTGGCCCTGACTGGAAATAAGACTTGTAACATAGACATATTAAAAAGGTGAATGCTGTTCTTAGGGTTTGTAATCCAAGTGAGTATATATATACATTTTAAGACCTGACCAGGAACGACTGCGAAAAAATGTAGCACAAGGTCCTCTGGTAGGAATTGAACCTACGGCCCTGCGGTTCCGGTGCAGCGATCTAACCAACTGAGCTACAGAGGCCAGCTGTTGAGCTGTAACCGTAAGTTCATGTATATACAGAACAGCATTAAAATATTAATAGGGAACAGCATTCAAATATTAGCATTCAAATATTAGCATTCAAATATTAGAGAACAGCATTCAAATATTAATACCACCAAGTGAAGTGCAAAAAAACAGATCATTGAGGTCCATCTTATCACAACCCGCACACCCGATCACCTATATATACATGAACTTACGGTTACAGCTCAACAGCTGGCCTCTGTATCTCAGTTGGTTAGAGCGCTGCACCGGAATCGCAGGGCCATAGGTTCAATTCCTACCAGAGGACCTTGTGCTGCATTTTTCGCAGTCGTTCCTGGTCAGGTCTTAAAATGTATATATATACTCACTTGGATTACAAACCCTAAGAACAGCATTCAAATATTAATATTAAAAAGGTCAGCCTAACCTGACCACCACAATTGCAATTACACTGACGAAAAACTACTAGGAAACATTCCCTAGTAGTCTTCGATGACTACAATTAACACTTCGGCAAATTCCACGTAAAATACCAGATCAAAAACTAGAACAGTTTGCCTGTATTTTCGCATTATAAACGGGGAAGTGGATAACAGCTTTTATATATCTTGAAACATTGTATGTATAAAAAATATTAGCACTGTAAATGGACTCACCTTAGCTTTAACCGTGTAAATACCATAAGGAATACATACAGAGTACATAATAAATTATTACATTTATCCATATATACGTATATTTAAACACATTTTACAACGACAAAAACCTCTTTGCATGAACGAATCCCTTTAAAAATATGAATTATGCAGAAATGCACTGTACGGTTGCTAAGATAACCATATTCCTTATATAGGCAACACTTCCATATAGGGAAAACCAATGATGTAGAAATATTAGGCGCCAATATTTGCAGTTCGCGCGAAGGATCGATCTGTAGCATTCTCGAAAACGTCGAGCGTATATTCGAATATTTTGGTAAATTTCAGCATGCGACATACAATCGAGGAGAAAAGAAAGATGCGCAATGGCAGTAAGAAGAGAAAGCAACATCAGAAATCGCAGTTGAAGCGCGCGGCGCTCATAGTATTAAGAATTAGAAGATGCACTTCGTGATGTCAAAGCAAAAGCTGAGTCAAGCTGGCTGGGCTGGCCAGCACGGGAGCATTGCTTCTAAATATTACAAATTTGGGGAAGAAGTGTTGACGTCAACGAAAAATTACAAACTAAGTTGGACAACAGGGCAAGCACTAATAAGGTATACTCAATTTTTAATACAAATACATTTCATCAATCCTTTTATTAATGCACCTATTGATGTTTAAGCCCCTGGGTGGGAGGGTCGGTTCCACTTTTTTGAAAATATTGACCATGTTGAATGCAGAGAATATCCACAGCTGAGATGCATTAAAGAGGCTCTACAAAATGAAGTATAAATCAAAAGTTAAGTTGGATAAAGTAAACAAGATTGATAACCAGGATAATATTTAACTCATTAGGTTTCAATGTGCTCTACTTTGTTATTTTACTCTCATTGTCTAATGCTAGATGATTTTAGTGTTCAAAGGGAAAGTGTGGGGCATTAATGGCATAACTTGGCAACAGGTTGTGGCAAGGAATTAATGAGTAACTTATTTAAATAACATGCACAACTTAATAAAATCTAATAACTTGTATAAATTATGTGAAACACAGTCCTAGTGAAAACTCTTGTGCTGTCAAGATGAATCGTCTTTCGGCAGCAGGTTGTCAAGATATTGTGTCTTTCGGCAACCAGTTGGATCTTGACTGTGTTTTTATTGGTCCGGTATTTTCTAAATATATAGCTAGCATACAAGGAATTAATAATACCTTGTTTAAATAATATAAATAACTTAATAAAATCTAATAGCGTGTATAAACTATGTGAAACACAGCCATAGTGGAACCTCTTGTGCTGTCAAGATGAATCGTCTTTTGGCAGCAGGTTGTCAAGATATTGTGTCTTTCGGCAACCAGTTGAATCTTAACTGTGTTTTTATTGGGTATTTTCTAAAGATATACTGTAGCTAACATGCAAGGAATTAATGAGTATTGAGTACACCTTGTTTAAATAATATAAATAACTTAATAAAAATATCTAATAGCTTGTATAAACTATGTGAACACAGCCATAGTGAAAATTCTTGTGCTGTCAAGATGAATCGTCTTTCGGCAGCAGGTTGTCAAGATATTGTGTCTTTCGGCAGCCAGTTCGATCTTAACTGTGTTTTAACTAATATAGAGTTATATAAATAAATTATTAATAAATTTACTATTATTAAAATGCAGTATAATCACATAGCATGAATACAACACTATTAACATTATCAAATCAATAATAATACAGTATATAAAGTTATCAAAAGTTGACTGCACTGGGCAAAAATTAATATCATGAATGGCCCAGCTAGATGGCAAAGCTACTTTAACCCATTAAGCTGCAGAGCTTCCCCATTGACAAGTGAAATCGTCATGCGTTAGACAAGTAAAAAAATAAGTAGGACACAGAGGGGCGCATTGCGGCTCAATGGATTAACTAGCTCTAGAAGTAGAACTGAAGTACGGTAGTATACATTGTCAGAATTTTTGGTTAACCCATTAAGCTGGGTGCACTGGAGCACATTAATTGCGGCTTAATGGGTTAAATATGGATATACACAGTATATATTGAATAGCTATCCAGATCCAATGGAACATGAAATAGGTTTGAATAGTACTGAAATGTAAGTAGGCTTTCGCCATTCTTAAGACCTTGAAGTCCTACATATTTTAATAAAGAGCATCACAATGAGTGAATACACCATAAGATGTAAATATTTGTACGCCGTGGATATTCGTCCGACACCGGAACTCAATGTCTGATGGCTATTCATCCGACATTCGCCACGCGCATGTTCAAACAGAAATATATCAACTTCGAAAAATGTTCAACTCACAGTGTTATATTTCGTGATGTTTTTTGTCGTAAGCGTTGATCGAAGAGTTATTCTTCCGACATCGTGTCGTATCCGTTTAACAAAACGCTATTTATCCGACCAATGTCGTAACAAAGAAAACACACGCTATTTCACCGACGGTTAGCTCTGACTTTGCTTTCTAGCCTGTCTTTAATTATTCAAATGTACTGCAAATATTAAAGGTATATATAGCAACTATATTAAACAATATTATACAGGAAACATATTTGTAGAAACGCTCATTCATTATTAATCATTATACGTCTGTATACATTGTAATTATTTGTGTTGGTGAATATAAATAGTCTAACAGCAGAATGGATTCTGCTAACCTAACAGTAATACATTATGTCCCCCCCCCAGCATTTTATATATTGATAGGTTGATTAATATATTAACCTAATAATTATTTTTCAATTCAGCACTATACACAGTTATACTGAGACAATAAATGCTGAGAACTTCCATATGGAAACAGGGCCATAGGCAATAATTTTCCCATCAGGGGCAAACAAATTTAACTAAAATGCTCTGGTAGTATTCACATTTGGAAAGAAAGATGTGTAGATATATATACTAGGTAGGTACTAGTACCAATGTGAAAATGCTGTGCTGAGTGGCCGGTTAATATAAGCAGAACTAACTCTTGATGAAGGGCCTTCGCTCGAAACGTTGAGTTTCTGCTTGTTTTTTAACCCATTGAGTCACATTGCACCATGATTCACCCTACTTTAGTATTTTACTCTGTCTAACGCCAGATGATTTTACTTGTCAAGGGGAGAGTGCTGGCACTTAATGGGTTAACTGGCCTATCTGCCCATATGTCTAGTTAACTGGCCTATCTGCCCATGTGTCTAGTTAACCCATTGAGTCGCATTGCACCCTGATGCACCCTACTTTTATTAGTATTTTACTCTGTCTAACGCCAGACGATTTTACTCGTCAAGGGGAGAGCGCTGGCGCTTAATGGGTTAAGGTAGTAATAAAACCACTCCTGAAGCACAGCAGATGTGTAGATAAACTGTCATACTTGATGTCAGAATCAGATTGATGTTTTTATACCACAAAGGCTTGATCGACCTTACTTATACAAAAAATAACAAACATTGAATATAAAAATATATTATTTTACACTGAAGGTCTTAGTGACAAATATTAACTAATTGTAAAAACCTCTACAAAACCTCTCTTGTGCTAATGGAAATGTAAAATGTTGCTAATGATCAATTCCTTGACTGTCTAGATGATCTTTATATTATATATTAAATTAATCTATTTATTTTTGCATAAACTATGACATTTCCTGCAAAACCAATATTTTGCCTTTGGTGCATTCTTCAGTGTCACACATTCAAAATGAAACCAATTTAAACAACTGTCACATGACACACAATCTTCTTCGACATCACATTTGCACACATTGCAAAGCCAAGTTGGATCTTGTCTCACTTGTGCAATTATCTGGTTAACCAATAACCAGGCATCTTTGTTGAAGTAAGGTCTGAGCCTTGACACATTCACATTTTCATCGATTAAACCAGGGTGCACCTTTTCTGGTCGGACTTCAACAGCAGTTTCGTCGATAATACCACCACTCAAAGCTGAAGTAACATCATCCTTTGACAATAACCATGACAACATAACTAAGCATATAAAAATAATAATTATTAATATTTTACAAACTAGTTTAGTTCATAGATATTTTTACTATTATAATACTGGTTTTTTTTCCCAATCTCTTACCTTTATCTTTATCAGTAGCATGCTTTTTCATAAAAGGTGTTGGCTTATCCTTTCCAGAACTCTTCTTCTCCTTCCTTTTTCTTGGTATTCCAATGACTGTTAGGTCAGCTCCTTTTGGACGTCCACGTTTGGGCATAACAGGAGGGATTTTGATCTGACTACAAGCTGCTGGAAAAGTACAACATATGTATCTTGCTGACCTTTTCTTTGTGAAAGTGGAGCACATTGTATGTGTGAAAAAGATGCAAACCTACTGTACCTTGTGGTTGAGTTGTATTCACATCAGCTAATGGGACACTCTTGTCTGGTTGGATTTCTACATTTTCTAAAAATGGAAAAAATCTGTTTAATTATATGTCCACCCACTCATTGAACTCATGGTTTTTGTTTTACCAATATTGGAGTGATGCTGTGATTCAGTAATACTTGACTGTGTTACTTGACTGTGTGACTTATCTCATTTTTTTTCTGAATTTACCAATGTTGGAGTAATTTCAGGGCAGTGGAGCCAGTTGTTAGCCAGAAATAAAAAAAAATCCTTGTTTAACTGAAATTGGGGGGAATTACTGTAATTGAATATTTATAATATAGCTCTATTAAAACTGTGTTTAAATAATTTTTTATTGTACTGTAGCTAACACCCTGTGGAACAATAGCCACAGTAGTAGAATAGATGGTTTGGAAACTCATTATTTATGTTAGTCAACCTTTATTCATAAATCTAGTCGTTCACGGTCACATGCCTATTGTATTTTTGCCCAACTAACCAATAGTGGATTTGGCAACACCAAAAATAGATAATGAGATTCTAATGAGTTTCCAAACCATCTATTCTATTAACTATGCAACAACATACCCTCATTGTCGTCCTGCACAACTCTTTGCACAGCAATTTCTTCGCCATTTCTCCATGCTGCCAATATCATTTCCAAAATAGCATTCTTTTGGTGGAATTCTCGAATAGGAAATTCTGATGCACATGTTGCCAAAGCTTGGCATGTTGCAAAGGTTTTCCTGTACTTCTCATGCTGTGACATGATATTTTTTGTTGCCGGTTGCTGAACACATATTGGAGCCATTTCCTCTGGAGTTGAACTAAACTCATGTCCCTGGCTCTTGAGGACATGATGTTTAGACTTGTAGTAAGCCACTGTCCATCTTGTAGCACAGATAGACAAATCAAAAGCATCCTTCTTCAATATACTGCGAACTGCAAAGATGTGCCGGCAAGGGAGCATCATTGCTGTGAAGAATGCACAGTCACAATGACAGTCTGAAACAGTTAATTTGCCGGATGATGCATCAACTTCAAAATCATCAGTGATTCCCAACTCCTTTCTGTGCACGTTTTTAACTTTAGTAGCCAATTGTAGCTGTTGAACAACATAGCCAAATGCATAAGGGGTCAAAAGTGTCATGTATCGGGCTTCCGCTGTACCTTCAGCATACAGACAAACAGGTCGTTTTTGCAAAAATGTTATTGCCCTGTGGTCACGTGTGGTCCTGATGGACTGAAACACCACTAAAAGTTCCTCGTAAAATTGGTCAAGGCCAGTATTCCTGGTACACACTGTCTTGATCTTTTGATTCAGGGATTCTAATCTAAAGAGATTTTTAACTTCAAGGAAAGAACCATTACAGTATACTAGCTAAGTAAAAGTCACTGTTAGGCAAAAAAAAAACCCTGAAAAAAATAGGGTCGTTGGGAACTGGAACCACAAGTATTTTTTTGTTAAGCGTTAGCCAGATTTGTCCAAAGGGTGCTAAAAGGACAAAAGCCCCCCTCCCTCCCGCTAGGAAAGGGCAGTTACTTACCTGTTGTTAGTTCGGTTAAGGAATGTCAAGTTTGCTGACTTGAGACCCTCAACCCACTCCCGGTGGTCTTCATGCCAGTTACTTTTGAAGTATTCCAAGACACTGGGGACACTCGCTTTCTCTAAATCAGCGTACAAGCTTTGGTACTCTTCCTCATTCTTGGCATATGACATCTTTTGGAATATTTCCAAACACAGGTTCCGTTCTTCCGGGGTTATGCCCATTTTATCTGTTGTTACCTCCCTTCTGAAAGATCTCTGTGAATGGAAGAGGCATATGGACAAATGGACATTAGGAAACTCCTCTTTGAAGACTTGTCTTTCAACAAAATCTTTGTCAGTCATGACTGTTTTAGTCTCTGTCCATGTGGGATTATGATTTTTAAAGATCTGGACCATTTTCTGAATGGTTGGCTTTTCTTCATTGGAGACAATGAATGTGCAGAAGATCTCGCTTTCTCCGTTACCGTCTTCCCCAAGCATTATATACAGAGGCATTTTGAGTTCGTTCAGTTTGTATGTGGCATCGATAAACAGCATCTCTGGAAACGAATCATATGCAATCTTCATTGGTTTATCTTGATAATATATACCCAACAGGTTGTTCTCTTCATCCACGACAACTTCTGCAGTAGCACCTAAAAAGAAAGTTCTTAATTAATTACAGAATGTCTGCACATGACTTCACAGCCGCCATGTTGGTGTTCCAATTCAAAATAATTTTAATCCATTAAGCGCCAGCGCTCTCCCCTTGACGAGTAAAATCGTCTGGCGTTAGACAGAGTAAAATACTAAAGTAGGGTGCATCAGGGTGCAATGCGACTCAATGGGTTAATTAGACTTTTCTGGAACACCAATTAACATGGCTGCCATGGCTTTTGTTGAGTTGGTCCCTGTGGAATGAGTGCAAACGGCAACACTCAAATAATCTTCAATGCTATTCACCATCTATCATTCATTTCCATTCATTTTATATACAAATAGAATGATTGATAACACTGCCTCATTCTGAACAGACAAACAGATAACATCTGTCTCATTCTGAATAGACAAACAGATATTCTTACTTCTTAACCTGCAATTTAACTGTAGATATATAAAAGCTGTACTGCAAAGTGCAAACCATCACAGGCCTATGTTTAGCACATATAGCTGTACATAGATTCTCTAGGGTACCAGTATGTAACATTGGTGCATATCTACTGTAAGAAATTCATTAACTTAATAATACCAATGTAGGGTACACAACACAAAATACTTAATGCCTATAGAAGTCTTAATTAATTGCAGAGGTGTAACTTAATACTTGCCTGGGGTAAGTGGATATCATGACGGGCAAGTGAACATTTTATCTTGCCTGCCCGATTGGGCAAGTTGCCTTGCCAAAAAAAACCTGGGCATCTTTAAGTTAATGTTTTAATAGTTCATGTACTTGATTTCAAATTTTGTTTTTTGTGGGCCAACGCTAGATCTAATGCAGTATAACACTGTAGCCATATAGAGCAATGGGAGAGCGGGTTGACCGGGGGGGGAGGGGGTGAGTGATTACGAAAAATTCCTATTAGATAGCATATTTCCCACAAAATTTCCCACAATATTGCCTGACTATGAAGCGAATATTGCCCGACTGGCTTTGTTTGCCCAACAAACTGGGGGGCTGCCGCCCCCTCCCCCCGCCCGGTACGCCCATGTAGCAATATACATGAAAAAATAAATTTGTTATCACATGAATATTGTGCTTCAGTGGTGTGTCTCTTGCAAAATTGTTTGTCAACAGTGCAGGCTCTCATTTCACCTTGAGAGCCTGCTGGCAAGCTACAGTAGATCAAAGCATACCTTCATTCTCCCGAAGCTTCTTCACAAGCTTTTCAATGTCATTTCGATTAGACTTGCTAGACGACAATTTTGCTTTCATGTTTGATATGTCACGACACGTCACTACTTTCCCACTTATCGTTTGCAAATGATTCTGCAAAACTTTTTTGTTGCACTTCATCTTCAACAATTTGTCCGTCTCGCTCAATGTTTCATTACCTAGTCTTCTTTGCTTTGGGAAGTGCTTAAACGATACCTTAAAATAATAGAGATCTATTACCTGGGGCATTTGACTTGAATTTTTTTTTCAATTTTCTCATAATACTTCTCTACCTACAGTATCTAAGACCATGGTGGCCTATTTATTTTACCCCACACACATCACCCAGTAATGTCATGTTTGTTGCTGATCACATGGTATCCGGTCGTTTCACCCCCAAGTCGATTCAAAGTCATTCGATACCAAAGTTATTCCGCCTCCAAGTCATTAGATGTGAAAGTTGTCCACCCCCTCCCCCCAAAAAAAACCCCAACTTATCAAATAAAGCAATAAACATTTTTATCCATACTCCACCCCCTTCGGATGTCTTAACACACTTACTATTATCAGGATGCAGTGACCAATGTGCTAATTATTTTTTTTACAATAGAGAAATGACACAATTCCCTGGGCTGTGATTATCAGGGGACAAAACTACTTTGACATCTTATTACTTGGGGGCACAAAATGGCTTTAGGCGAATCAACTTGGGGCAAATCAATTTGGGAACAAATTGACTTGGGGGCTTAAAAGACTTGTATTCAGTCACATTGCTATTCACCCTAGCAATTGAGCTAGGGCTGCTAGGCCTATAAATGTCACAATTTGACAATGAAAAGCTGAAAATTGCATTGGATTATCAACAACAAATAACAGCAAATTTCAGTATAAACCAAATTAAATCTAGACACAACATACCTCGTCGCATTCGTGATTATGGGTCTCATTGAGGACAGCCACTTCCAGAAAGTTACCATCTTTTGTTGCTCTCAACTTCACTTCCATATTGCAATCCTTTCTAAACGTGCTATCAACAAACGATCAAAAATCCTTAGACAAAGGTAACAACTTTACATTGAGAATTTTAAAGAAAAAACTAACCTTTGATTCGGCCTTGTTCCTTTTGACTTCGATTTTAACGTTCTGCCACCAGCAACGCAAGCGTAATTGATGTGGGAGTACTGCAACTCAGCTTTGATAACCTTGCTTGGCGTTCTTTTAATTGTCGAAGAAATCGTTCTGGAGTCATTTACATACAAATTGACATAATTCTTCTTTTCATAGCGACTGATCGCAGCTTTGACCTCTTCAAAAGAGGAAAATATTTGCCCTAATTTCAACGATGTGTCGTCCGCCATATTTACCATATCGCACGTGTTTGAAATCGTGAATATGTTTGAATCGCGCGTCGAATCCAATCCCGCGTGTAACTGTGCGCAAAAGCAAACTGCGCATCATGTCGGATGAATAGCCATCAGACATTGAGTTCCTGTGTCGGACGAATATCCACGGCGTTTTTTAAAAGCTTCCATCCTGATAGCATTCGATTCAAAACTGCCCAATGTATGTAGCTTGTGATATGTAACTTTATACCGTCAAGTCGACCAGTATCGAACTTTATTGTTGATCATTTGTATTGCGCAATCAAAATAGGGCCACCGTGGCAGACCGTGGCGCACATGACCACAACTTGCCCTGTGATTGGTTTGCAACGCTGCACCGTGGCAGAAAGTTACTATATTTAGTAACAATTGCGCAATTTTTTGCACGCTGACCGTGGCATTTTGTGGCGGTGATCGCAGCTTCGAATTTACGACTGTTTTCCGAACATATTCGGCACAATTCGGCACGCTTTCGGCGGTTTTTATAGTTCAGTGTTTAACTGGATAATTATACTATTGAACAAGGAATATATTTCGGAAGTTTTTCCTGCTTTTAGCACATATTACTGTAATATGAGAACAACTACGAAAGATATTATTCAAATTGTTTGCTATAGACCTATATTTGCTCAATTTTGCTGTATTTCAAATAACTAATATATACTTCTTAAAAATGCGTAATGCAGTCTAATGCAGTATCCGACAAAGGTGAACCCCGGAAAATCCTAGGTGGAAAAAATCTGACCGTGGCTCGAGCCACTTTTGCCACGGTCTGGATCCGCGCCTGGAGACGACATATGGTTGTTGGTGACAAAAAGTTTGGTGTGGTATCGTATGTAGTAGTAAGGGGGTCTGGGGGTATTCTCCCCCAGAAAATTTTTTGTATTTTTCCACCCCTAGAACTGAAACGTGAGCATTTTCTGAAACAGATTTTTGGATATACAGCGTTACATTGTGCGTTGATAGACCGAATCTGATCAGTTAAGTGTACTTGCATGGTATGTTTATGTAAATACCACAACTGGGTCACTCAGGGGGTAGAAAGCTTGTTAAACTTAGTGGGCCCAACTCCCACGATCGCGAGGCGCTACCATGGTTGGCGCTGAGCAGTAATTTTGAAAATTTTGAGTCTCTAGATCGTTGGAAATAGCATTTTCAGAGTCTTCTTTTTTGCTATTTGTGATTATAGAAATCAGAACTCTAGACATGGTATTTAAGTTCAAAAACTTTTATGACCCCCCCTTTCTCTGTGTTAAAACTTTTTTAACCCCCCCCTATTTATAAGGGTAAAACTTCGTTTGCCCCCCTCCCATTTCCCAACCCCCCTCCCCATAAATAATGACCACTCCCTAAATATGACTGAGTGTTACTCGGTGCTCACAATCTTATTTATTTTCTAAATCTTTCCCTGTCAATTTTATTAGTCCAGGTTCGTTGTTTATTATTTCTTTTGCATTTAATTCAGGCTCTACGCTGACTGGAACTTCATTACGCACTCGGTTTTTGTACCAACCAATTTCGTGTTCAAACACTCGTGTTACGTTGTTGATCATGCACGCCTTTATCACGAACGCCTTTTCGCCAATTCAGTATATTTGTGCAATCATCGTGATCAGTTTACCAAAAAAAAACAAAGGAGAAGGAAATAGCTTAGTAGATTTTAGGAGGTATTGTTATGCAACAGCATTAATGGCGTGACGTTTGCAATCTAATTATAATAACTTGCGCATACGACGCGCGCATACCAAGAGAAAGGGAGTTTTTTAATGTCTTATCTATTTAGCATTAACAGCTTTAAATTTCCACAACACACTGTCCATTCTCACTCAAGTAAATTTAAATATGCTATCCAACAGCATTAAGACGCAAATCGGAACAAGACCAACAGATTACCTGACTCAGACTGAGTAGTTTTCTCTTTATCAAAACATCACTTCTCTCCAAAATGTCCAGAAACGTAGCCATGCAGGATTTTTGGTCAGGGGGGCGCAGCAAAAACGTAGGTGGGCTATGTTTCACTTCTTTTTATAGAATAAATTTTCTCAGGGGCACCAAAATTTTACCAGGGGAGGGGGTCCCCCGAGTCCCAACATGGCTACGCTAAAGGCGTACATGAACAACGAAATACGAGTGTTCGAAGATTGGTTGGTACAAAAACAGAGTCGTAATGAGGTTCCAGTCAGCGTAACTCAGAATTGGTACGTTGGCCCTTGAGGCAAAGAGTTAACCTCCGTTCTTTGGCTTAATAATGGATTAGACGCAAAGCCAATAAACAACCATTACCCGGACTAATAAAATTAATTGACGGGAAAAGATTTAGAGAATAAATAAGATTGTGAATACCGAGTAATACTTAGTTTATGGTATATAGTCATTTCTTTGTTTAGCACCACTTCTTCCCCACCCCCGGCCCTCTCCTGTAAGCAATTAATGTATAAAATCGTGGAGTAAAATTGTATTTGAAACTTGAAAGATAATTATGATATTTTACGGAAAATCACAGTACTCGATGTTGCATATTTAAAGAGAATAAAACGTGCAAACAGATTCTTTGTGTATATTAGAAATACCTCCCTCCTTCCCCCCCCCCCAAAAAAAAATAAATGATAAATTACGGTATGAGTTCTAGAACGTTTACAGGACCGTACGCAGAATGTTTTCATCAGCTGGGGGCAGTAAGGCCTATATGCCGAAAAACGTCACAAATATCCAATGAATAATTAATAATGATATTGCCTCCCCCTGCTGTGTACAGCCTTGAATGTTTAGGATTGTGATAATATTTAAAGCCTGAAAAACAAATTTGCTTGCAAACGTTATTTAATTGCTGTAGAATAAAATAACATCATATTTTAATTAATATTTTAAATAAGTTATTATTGTAATGTTGGCTTGGAAGTGTTCCTGGCGAAGGCTCGATACGGTACATTGCTCGGAATGTTTGGTAAACACACACGTTGCTCAGAATGTTTGGTAAAATGCACAGAACATAAAAATATCATATATATTTTTAAAATATTCCGATGTCATCTTGTTTTACTTCAGCCCTGTTTTCGCACATTTCATAATTTTTTCTTGTCAGTCCTAGATTGAGATCAGTTTTTCTTATCTGCGCGTGCGCATTACGTGTTTTGCGCTCAAGCGCATGCGTATTTGCAACACAACAATGGCGGTTCCAACCTCGTACCCAGGGCTAGTCGCGAATTGAAGGCGGCGACGTAGCCCTGGTAAACGCTGGTCACGTGTCAGGCAAATACTCCAAGATTCTTGCAGGCTGCTCCATTTACTGTTCGGAGTACTCCGGATTTTCGGAACACTAATCGAATTGAACCGAAAACGGTCACATGACTGTTCTGACTGCCCCTACTCAAAAGTAGGGGGAGCTCGAACAGTCATGTGACCGTCAGAACAGTCATGTGACCATTATTGGTTCGATTTAATTAGTGTTCCGAAAATCCGGAGTACTCCGAACAGTAAATGTGAGCAGCCTGTTGGAGTATTAGCCTGCGAGCGGGCTTTGTGGAAATAAAGACAGGGGGGCGACGAAAAGTTCACGAATGGAACTTGAATTGCCGCGGATTATTTATATTCTTTTATTTTTTGTTGTAATCTTTCTTCTTAATATGCTACGTTTATATATTACGTCGAATGCACATCAATCTTCTTTTATATCGCATCATGTAAATCGCCGAGGAGGCGATGTTTCGAATTTCGAGGCAGTGAAAATGGAGCCAATCTCGTACATACTATTTGTGATGATTTCCATCAAGTATGAAAAGGTACAGTATATAGGAATTTGAAAATGTTTAGAAGTATTTCATTGTTACAAATTATTTAGCAGATTCCCATTATTTGTTACACCACTGTCTAGCTCTATGACATATATATTTCGAAGGCTATTTACTGTAATATATTTTATACAGTATGTTAATATAGTTAGCTGAATTTTGAGAAACACATGGCCAGACTATACTTACTCGGACTCTCAGTAAAGTTCTACTCTCACATGATTATTATTTACAATATTGATTTATCGCTGTGAGAAACGTGTTTACACTTTAATACAATATTATTAAACTACATTTTACAGCAGTATTAACTTCAAATACTTTGTATTTACATTTACAGTAATGACCTGAAATTATTTAAATGAGCCATTTCATACTGTAACAACAGAGTGGCCAGGTTGACAAAGCTAAAATCTGATGAACCTAACCTGCTAGGATATTTCAATAGTCAAACATCAGTTTCAGCACTCCAGCTGGTCAGGGATTTTTTAGGGAAAAGTTTTAGCACCCCATTGTAATTAAAACCTGCCCCCGAATCTCAAAATTTCATTGTTTTGTTCCCTTGCCACTACAATCTATATTTATACCTTTTGTGCCCTTGAGATCTTTAAAAAAATTGCCTAACTCTGCAGTATGGCGTGTAACCTTGTTGCCATATTTATTCTCTGACCTCAGGCTTCAATAAATTTCTACTCTAATACCTGACAGAGATGGGGGCCATATGTATGAACAATAAGAAATGATTTCTTCATCTATTATTGACCCCTTACCTTTCACCCAATTTTAAAATTAAATTTACTGAATGATTTTGAAGTTTTCTAGATTGTTGAAAAGAACTTTATGGGTACAAGAAATGGGGCAAAAACAGTTGAATTAAGCAAGATGCAAGTAACAATGAACAAGACCGGGTCACTGGATGGTATTTCAGCACACTGGTGGACATGCAACCTAATACCTGCAACCTGTGTCACATTTATATATATAGTTTTACACTCTACTGGAAAAATAATGTCAAGGAACTTGTAGAGATTCAGAATGCACACTTCATGGTTTATTCAATCAACAGCATGCATGAATCATTTTATGTTATGAATATTTTTTTAAAATTATTCTCACTTTATAGATAAAATTATATTTTGATTAAACAAATATAATAATATATCAGCAAATAATGACTGGTCTCTCTGAAATCCATATAGAAAGGTTCAAATTTGACTTCCACTACCACTACTTGATCTGGCAATTGCATCTGATTGTTACAATCAGATTACAATGATTGGATAAATGAAATTTATCTGGTTAGTTAATGGTAGCAATAGCAGCAGTGGAAGTCAAATCTGATCTCTCTATTATTTTTTGAAGATTTGCTCTAGTCACATCAATTCAGGGTTGCCCATGCAACTTGGTAGCACAGCTAGCTCTTCAAGTTGGAGGTCCAATTCTTAGGATTCTGCAAATTAATTCTAGAAAACTGGCTTTGGTTTGGGCTAAGCAAAAATCATCACACTGTTTATCATGCTGATTTGGTTGTTTAACAGTTAAAGTCCAGGTTGCATGTTTTTTTGTCCTGCATATGGCAGATGGGACAGTCTGGTTTTCAAGTGTTTATGTGGGGAATTAATATTAATCAGGACTGGCTTCTGAGTGAAGTTCTTGCCTGCTTTATGTGAGAGCAGGCTCTATGCAAGATTCCAATTGCTACACAGCATGATCTCAGTGCTCTTCCTCTGAAACAATGCTTGGTTGCGATATCATCCAGCAAGTACAAAAATGTACTACCACGGTCAAGGATCATTTGGCATGTTCATCGACTATGTTAACCCATTGAGTGGTGCCATGCACTGTCCCCTGACAAGTAAAATTGTCTGGTGTTAGACAGAGTAAACTAACAAAGTAGGGCACATCTGGATGCATTGGGCCATTCCATTTAATGTATACACCCCCCTATGGACGAGTTCAATAAAATTTGAACCCCTAAGAAAAAAAGATCAAAGTGCTGAAACCCCCCCCAAAAAAATTTTTGCCTTATCCCTCAGAAAAAGTGCAAAGATCAAAGGATGCCGATGCACACAACCCCTCAGAAACGACTTTTTCAACCCCCTCAGAAATTCTAGTCCACGGGGGGGGGGGAGGGTGTATATTAAATGGATGGCCCATTGCCACTTAAAGGGTTAAAAACGTAAATACCACAGCACAACACTTGTACATATACATATACAAATAATAGAACAGCAATCCTTTTATATATTTAATAGTCATATTTACATATTGGTGAAATATCAATGTCCATATTATATATTAGGGATGTCCGTTGAACTTGTCCCTAGTTTGAAGCTAATGTATTCATATCTTTTGTATATGTCGTCCCTCTACAAACCAACTTTTAGTTATTATACAAGAGTTGAATTTGCATTCATTTGCTTCGCAATTCGCAACAAACTGAACAAAGTACTATTCCATAAACCTGTGCAATGATCGAGCGTCTTTGGCGACATATCCGTGTCTTTTAAACGTCTCATACGAACAAATCTCACTGAGTTTTTTCTACAGAAAGTATTGATCCATTTGATCGATCGCCGTACTTTGAGAGAAGCTTCAAGTGCAAAATTCACAAAGAAGATTGAAGAATTTTGGAGATAAAAACTGTTTGTTACTTTGTTTTCGAATTTCACCTATTCACCCCCCGGTTGAAAAAAGTAACAATTACGTAATGTTGGAGTCACGTGACCAGCGTTTACCAGGGCTATGCACTGAGCGCCGCCTTCAATTCGCGACTAGCCCTGGGTACGAGGTTGTGTATGGCAAGCCATTTGTAGCAATATTCAACCAATTGAATTTCAACCTTTAATGATCAATAAAATTCAACATTCAACAACGCATTCAACAAAAAACATTCGACGTTCAACAAACAAATTCAACGTTCAACAAAAAAATTCAACGTTCAACAAAAAAACATTCAACGTTCAACAAAAAAATTCAACGTTCAACAAAAACATTCAACGTTCAACAAAAAAACATTCAACGTTCAACAAAAAAACATTCAACGTTCAACAAAAAACATTCAACAAAACAACATTCAACGTTCAACAAAAAAACATTCAACGTTCAACAAAAAAACATTCAACGTTCAACAAAAAAACATGCAACGTTCAACAAAAAAACATTCAACGTTCAACAAAAAACATTCAACGTTCAACAAAAAACATTCAACGTTCCGTCTAGCTCGTCCCCAGGCTACAATTACCATACTTACCCTCGGCGAGTGCAACATGGCTGCTTTAACTGAAATCGAAATTCCTAGGAATGAATATGGCGATTTTGAGGCAGAGATTGATAATTTCAGCGTGGAAGAAGAATTGCCTTTATTTTTAAATTCAGTTCTCGACCGGGCAGATGCTGTAATAAATGCTAACAGCAGACATATAAATGAAGTAGAGGCATGTCTGACTGTTGTTGATCGAACCATAAGCCTTTTAGGATTGATACGCCAAGAGGTTGACGAGGATGACAGGCAGGAATGGTACGCAATTGAAAGCTGCTTTACATTTATATTACAAAACTTACATAGCCATATGTCGGAACTTGCTCGTAGACCAACAACACTGACTATGCAAAGCTGTAATGTTGAGCATACTAGAAGACCTGGAAGACCTGCATTTCATGTACAACCTGAAATGTTAGAAAAGCTTTTGGGTTTAGGCTTCAGTAAAGAAAAAATTGCAAAGATGTATGGCGTTTCACGATGGACAATATATAGACGAATTCAAGAGTACAACCTGCTTCATTTAAGTGAATTTAGCAATTTATCTGATGCAGAAATTGACGAAGTACTAAGAGATTACACAAGTCGTCATGGAAGAACAACCGGGGAAGTGTTGATAATGGGGTACCTTCGCTCCCGTGGTATACATTTGCAAAGAAGAAGAGTTCGCAATAGTATGGCCAGAATTGATCCAGAAAATGCTGCATTAAGATGGGGAGCTGCAGTTTATCGTAGACGGTATCAAGTTCCGTGGGCCAACTCACTGTGGCATCTTGACGGACACCATTCTTTGATAAGATGGGGGTTAGTCATACATGGATGCATTGATGGCTTCTCAAGAAGAAGAATTTATCTTCATTGCAGCTCAAACAATCTAGCTAGCACAGTATTAACCCTGTTTCTTGATGCTATTGAGAAAGATGGAGAACTGTGGCCATCCCGTATTCGAGTAGACCACGGGGTAGAAAATGTATTGGTGTGTGAAGCTATGGTGGAAGCCCGGGGAGAAGGTCGAGCCAGTTTCATTGCTGGACCATCGACCCATAATCAGAGAATTGAGAGACTTTGGAGAGATGTATTCCGTACAGTTAGCCACTACTTCTATTATGTATTTTATGCGATGGAAGATTCTGGAATCCTTAATACTACAAATCCACTTCATGTGTTTGCATTACATATTGTTTTTCTGCCAAGAATCAATCTAGCTCTCCAGGAGTTTGTGGAAGCATATAATCAACACAAAGTTCGTACAATGCATAATTGGTCGCCTTACCAAGTATGGATAAATAGCATATTAAATGCAGATAACCCATTGCTACCTGGACAACCTGACCCACTCCCTGAAAATGCGGAGTTTTATGGGTTTGATCCACATGGACCGAACCCATTTGATGAAAGTGATAATGATGTTGTTGTCCACCCAATAAACATTGAAAATGCAACTGATATACAGTCAGAAATCTTGCAGGTTGTAAACCCTTTGGCACCTTCAAATGAAATGGGAATTGACATTTATGAAGAAGTTTTAAATTTACTACAAATACAATAGACGGGACATAGATGGTATGCCCTGCTTTCTATGTGTTTAATTGAACTCAGTGGTTCACTTATATAAAATGCTCTGCCAAAATAGAACCTCAGGCTCAGCCAAGTTAAAATGTTAGACAATGAACTAAACAGCAAATAGTTCTGGAGTCTGGACATACAGTAGACCCCAAGAAAAAGTTAATGAAAAACCTGCACTACTGGTGAATAATAGACACAAAATCTTCTCCTTCCATTGAACAATGTCAGTCGAAACTTGGTGAAGTAAAAATGCACCATAGCAATACACAAAGTTACTCATTTAACTCATTTTAACTAAACATTGTACATGGAGGGGGAAAATTGTACGTTATAGTATGTTTATGCAAGGTGTTTCACGAGCTTTTGTTGGGATTGCAGTTTACACTATGATTAGTAAATATTATTTTAAATCCTTGTATACCATTCCAGCTGAGATGGTTATCAAACTCAGGTTATGTTTAACTATAAACTGATCTGACAACAAAACTAAATAAATGTAAATATTAAGTTACTTAAACAGTTTACTTCAAAAGAGTTCAATAGGTTACTCCAACAAAACAGCGAATGAAGTATTATAATGTGTTTAGTTTAGCGGTTCCCAAAATAAGCATTACAAAACGCCATATCATACACTTCGAAAAGTTCAACTTCGACAGGAAGTGCTACACTATGATCAGGGCAAGGCAAATGTAGTGTATTACCACAAGTGTTTGCTGTAGGAATAAATGACCATTTACTTGATGACTTGGATGACACAAGAGAACAGGTTCTTCATCAGTTGCGGTTGTGAACTGTAATATATGCTCTAGGGTAATATTGCCTCTTTTACCACCAGCAGCTTCTCTGCAGTACTTGGAAAATGCCGCATAGACTATATTCTCATGCTGTCGCTGATTACATCCATCTTCAGAAAAGTTGGGCTTAAGAATGTGCACAAGTTTTCTTCTTGTTAGCAATGAAGCTGAAGAGGGTCGAAAAAGATATAAAAAGGTTGGCAGATGTTTGGCAATGTCACATAAACCCAGGTTGTTAAGACCTTGCGTGAGGTTAGTCAGGCTGCTGGAGGTGGTGCCATTCAGAAAAACTGTTTCCAGTTGGTCTTCGCTAAGGAACCTTGGCATTTTTCCGTTTTGCAATATACTGAGAGCCATAATCAAACCAACAACTTTATAGTCCTCTGACAGATGTTCTTTTATACCATTGTCAAAGTATTTCTGCTTTTTTTCTTGTAAACATAACCGAAAAAACTCTTTTCTAGGACCGCCAGCATCTTGTGCATTTTCGCCATAGAAGGATACCTCAAGGGATAGCTGAACATCTTCAATGCACGACATTTCTTCCAAAGCTGTTCCAAGCACATCATGTCGACTTATGAGAATGAAACTTGATCTATCATCACTGAACTCACCAGCAGCACCAGTGTAACCATTTAGTGGCTTACCCTTCACAATGAATTTCTGGGCGCATCGTAATATCTCAACTGGGTCTGATATATCTTGTTCCTTGCAGTATGCGAGACATTCATCTATAGCTTGAGAAACTGTATCTTTGGCAGTGAGTGTTGATGCAAGCTTCTCCGGCATGGTCGAAGAGCAACCTGTATCTCCAGGCTGTTGGAAGTTGGTTGAAGGTTGCTGTTGTTGGCTGGGATTGCTTTCTAGTGGCGGTGGCTGGTTGATCTGGATTGACATGGAGCATTCTATCATTCTATTGCTACTTTCACTTCCAACATTTTCATCTTCAGCAGAAACAGCATGTGTTTGTGGTTCAGCAATTTCTGGTTGTGTTAGAGGGACAGCTTGTGTCAGGGGGTCTTTGCTTTTGGCAACTTCACTTGATCGTTCTATACATAAAATTGAGAAAACTTCCTTACTCCCAATAAAGCAATTTTCAAATTTCATGTATATATATTAGATATTGCTCTATGGCCTTATATTATCACACCATATATAATATATATATATACATAAATAATATATATTTTGGCCTCTGTTAGGAAATACAGAAGAAAATCCAATTTGGAAGAAAATTGTGTAATTTGCTACGAAATTTTTTTTTCAACTTTTAATACCATTTACTTTAAGTGATATTATTTACTTTTCAATTGCTGATGAGCCGATCAATTTTTCTTCATTCTTTGTTTTTCTTTTCATAATTTTTCATAATTGTCTCTGTGCAGGAGTGTGGCCAGGGGGTTCTAATGGTCGATTAGATAGAACAAAGCCAAATTTTCCGTACACACTCACCCCAGCAACATTATCACATATTTATGTTTAAAGGCACGAAATCCATGCAAATTTAGGAAAATTGACTAATACATAATTGCACATGCCAGGAAATTTGGAAGGAAAATTTGTAATGTTTGGAAGGAAATTTTATAAACTAAGGATAGAAAGGAAATTTAGTGTTGGGCAAGTGGAAGCAGTGGAACAATCAGCTACTAGCTATAATATTTTATGTGAAAATAAAGGTGTTGTAGATGGAAATTATCGAGTGGAAATTTATATATTTAATTCAGTGGATATTCGATCAACTGAGATGTCAACAAAATCTTGATATTTACCAATAACCTACAGGAGCGGCGGAAAGTCAATAATTGGGGGGGGGGCTGATATTCATATATTCGTGTTCACCGACTGTAAAAACAATCACTTTCAAAGGAAATAAATGATCAGAACATGAATATATGAATATCAGCCCCCCCCCCCAATTATCGACTTTCCGCCGCCCCTGATAACCTATACATGGCGATATCCTAGTACTGTATACAGCTATTTCAATTAAAGATGTCCCGGAGCAAAGCAAAAAAGTCGAATACAGGCGCAAAAGGCTGCTGGTAATCGCTAAAAAATTCTTTAATCCACCTATTAGCTGTATACAGCTTTTAATTGAAATAGCTGTATACAGCTAATAGGTGGATTCAAATTGGTTCATTTACATACCGGTATATCAAAAAGTTATGCGTACACACATGCATACAGCCGCTGTATTATGCACCTACCAATGTAAATTCTGAGTGGGGGCAACGGGTGGAGATTTGAAAAAACTTGAAATTTTGAGTAAAATTTACTTGGTTGGGGAGACCAATATCAATCGAATGTATAAAAAATTCCCCACATTCTTCACACTGAAAAACAATTGATACAATATTATAGCCCAAACAACTATTTATTGGGTTTAATGCTTCACTGCTTCTTGTAGGATCTTCAGAAATGTCAGTCAAATGTCCAGGGATGCCGAGAGGGGTGGGAGGGCAAATTGCCCTTGGGCCTTGGCCCCCACCTTGATAGGGCCCTAACTTGAGAGCACGAGACTAAAATTGAGTAAGTTCTTTAATTTTTGAAATTGAGGGCCCCTTACAGTAGCTCCACATGCAGTCTAGCTAAGATCTAGTTGGGTTACTGACTTGGGTCTAGCTTAAAAATGATGTCATGGGGGCCCCAGAGAAGAGTCTCACGAGTTTTCTCTGCAGCCCTGCAAATGTCCCACCCCCCGGGATAACATTGATGTTTAAATTCCCTATGGAAGGGATAAGCACTCCAGTCAAATGCCCAGCCTTTACCCCCACCCCCGGAGTTTACATTGATAGGTGCATTATATTTAGAGGGCTGCCTATTAATCTTGCTGTATACTATACCATTCTCAAAATCAAATTCATCTTCAATTTTGTCCTCAACAAGAAGACAGTCAAATCCTCCTTTCATCTTCAAGTAAATACACCCTTGTCCGGCAAGCAACTTGATTTGCTGGTAGTTGTATTCGCCGACAGTAACTTGTTATTCTGCGACGATTGGCTCGCACGAACTCTGTATCAGAGTCATCAGACACCATAGGAAATTTTATTCTAATTGCCTCCCCAAGTTTTTCACGAATGTCCTTCTCAGTAGCAGCTTTTGTGACCTCAATGAAACCACGAAGCGCCATCATGTTTTCTTCGTAAACAATTATCTCAGTGTCCTCGCATAATTCTCCTATTTGGAGAAGGACGAACTCGAAAACCTTTGGCTTTTCGTCAGTTACAACACGCGGCTTCTTCGGCTTTGTTTCTGATGCTGGTTTTGTTGCCCTCAATCGCTCTTTTTTTCCTAATCGCGAGTATAAACCTTTCGAGGAAGATTGCTGAATCATCAATCGCGCCCTGTTAACGGCTGAACTCACAACACTGACATGCTGGCTAGACGAGGATTCGCATGATCGATTTCTTGCAGCCTCGGGTGTCCGTTCATTTTGTATTGCCTGCGATACACGTTCGGAAGAGGTCGACGAGCTACTATTCTGTGGTTGTTGAGTTGGCTGTTGTAATATATCGTTGATTAGGCTACTAGCCTGACTTAAACATGCAGAAAGTTCACGAAGATTGCCCTTCTCATCTCCAGCCATTTTGGGATTTGGGAATGTTGACATGTGTTTTTGTCCAGTAAAACCAGTTTCCGCGGGACAGTGCTTCCAGTTTGAAAACCCCAAATTTCTCAATTTTACATGCGCCAGATTATTAAATCAACATTGAAGACTTCCCGAAGAAATAGCGAGACACTCGCGGTTGTTGTATGTTTTTGAATTCCTGCTTAACTTAATCTTTGTAATTTTTTGCTAGAAACAAAGACAAGCCCCGTTCCGCGGCCCATGCCACCAAACGACGCCCTGCACTTCGCCCTGCTCTTCTCCCGCCCGCACTAAACGCGTGCTACATAGGCTAGCTACCACCCGTTGCAGACGGGCAAATTATGTTACTTTGTTGAATGGTTTTGTTGAACGATGAATGTTTTTTGTTGAACGTTAATCGGAATGTTTTTTGTTGAATGTTTTTTGTTGAACGTTGAATGTTTTTTGTTGAACGTTGAATGTTTTTTGTTGAATGTTTTTTTGTTGAACGTTGAATGTTTTTTTGTTGAACGTTGAATGTTTTTTGTTGAACGTTGAATGTTTTTTTGTTGAACGTTGAATTTTTTTGTTGAACGTTGAATGTTTTTTGTTGAACGTTGAATGTTTTATTGTTGAACGTTGAATTTTTTTGTTGAACGTTGAATTTTTTAGTTGAACGTTGATTTTTTTGTTGAATGCGTTGTTGAATGTTGAATTTCATTGACATTAAAGGTTGAATTCGATTGGTTGAATATTGCTACAAATGGCTTGCCATAGTTGTGGCGGTTCATGGATTCCGAAACACGAGGAAGCGTGAACTTTGAAGGGCTTATACTTCAATTTGTGCAACTATTTCGCTTGGGGGGAAGTGGATTCTAACTAAGTAAGTTATAATCTATAGATTCATGTAAAAATTATGTAGTTACACGAGGGGTGCTACGGAATTGAACATTTTCGACCCTCATCCAACGGCCTATGTGTAGCAAAGTTAAAATAGTACTCATAGGCCCTGTTCACATGAACCCGGGACAGCGTTATGTCTCGGGGCAAGCACAATTCGCGGGACAAAAATTGTCTCGGCTCCTTAATAAAAGAATAGTGCTGTTCACAACAGGTAGGCAATTTGTTTGAGCATGCGCGCAGAAAATCAATATGGCGACGTATATTAGGAGTGTTTCGTGGATTTATCTGGTTTTAAAGCTGATAAAACAACATTTTAATGAACGAAAACTTTGTAATATTTAGTGGAAAGCATTAAGCTGTGCATTCCAAAGGTTTTAAATTAAAATAAGTACTTTTGCTTTATTTTATTGCTTTTTATGCTTTGGAAACAGGCAAGCTCATATTTTTTGAAAAAATCTTATCTAATATTTTACCCATTATTTGTTTAATCTGAACAAAAATAGATAGAACACTTGGCTATATAAGTTATAAAGGTATTGTTAGATGATCTGAAAGATTTCAGTATTTCAGGTACACATTTTAACAAAGAATAAAATTAAAATATATGCATATCAAAAACAATGGTTTTATTAGAGCAACACAGAATAAGTTGTTATTTTCTATTTTTACAAAAAACAAGTTTGAAAACAGGATCTAGTCCTCCAGCTTGATGTCATATTCCATTTATTTGGATATTTGAATAAAGGAATGTGAAATAATAATTGAAACTTGACCAAAATTTGATACCAACATTGGAGTGAATAGATATACTATCACCTAAAAATAAAAGAAACCAGAACTTAAATTTATCATATAATGCTATGAAAAAATCTTAGATATTACAAGCATATAGTGAACACAATTAACAATTCAATAAAATAAGTTAAGTTATGCTACGATAAGAGGATGGCAATATATGACAACATCAAGTGTTACCATCTTCAGTGTCCAAAAAAAGTGCCGCGCGCATTTTTCGTGGTCGCATAACTGGCATTGCCACAAACCCAGGTGAAAAAGCAATTAGAAAAACCTGGTTTTGGGTGATGAGCATAGTCAAATTCTTGACTTATTTAATTTTCTAAGTTTTTCCAGGTAAACAGATCCAACATTGAAATAAGCCCCATTCGGGACCTCATAGGGTCCAAAATATTGTGTATGGACCAGATTTTTTTCAATTTTCTGTGATTTACATAACACTAGTTATAATTTAAGGCTCAACCAGTATTGTTCAAGACATATTTTCCTTCCAGAACACCTTTTCAAAATACTAACCCAAGGATGTCAAAAATAGTGTACATTTACAAGAGCAATTTCAACCCTCTGGCACATTTTTCCCATGAATGATTTTAATTCTAATATAAAGACTATAGATAAAAATCTGATTTAAAGCTAGTTTCAAGTGATGAGCATACCCTAAA
>CACRXK020005521.1:0-27791 GCA_902702795.2 Paramuricea clavata
GCCCCCCCCCCCCCCCCCGTCACATTTGTGACGTCATATGAAACCCAAGAATTAGTATATAGGCAATGACGAAGTGGAAATCGGTTCTTTTGGGCCTTTGGCAAAGAATAACTATAATTGTAACCTAGTTTTCAGCGTGTCAGGTCTGTTTCAAATTTCAAACGTCGATTTTTTACTTACCGAAGCTAATGATGATGTCATCAATCTTTTTTGAAAATCATGAACACATGAACAGTTCGATGTTTGAAACAAACTTGCGTGCAATGAGCTTTGTTATGTTTATTCTGGCCTTTCTACTTTACTGGACAATTTGCTACAAAACGGCATCACTGAAACGGATTTTTTGCGCCAACCCTTTTTCCAAACTTTACATCGTGACACTCGCACCCTATCCAACGATCTCCTTCATTCTTTGGCTTTCATCGCTTCAGGAATTATAGCTGGAGGTGATCCAATCACTACTTCAAGTACAGGCGTAAAGATACAGAATGACGCGTTAAAGTGCTTTAACATTGTCGATGAAAAATTGCACTGGAACGATCAAGCATTGGAGGTACAGGCACAAAATTCATTGATGTTTTAATTTTTTCATTCTCTTTTAACTATGGTTGATTTTTACTACCAGGTACTAACAGATCAAAGCGATTTTCTCGTCGTTGGGGTGCTAGGTTGTCAAGGTGTTGGAAAATCTACTATTCTCTCCCTGCTGGCAAATGGTTTGGCTTTAAGGGATAAGAGGTGATGTATATACAGTATCCCACATACATATGGCCGTGCGGAGATACGAATTATATTTTCGAGAATTTACAACTAACAGGTATAATATACCACTTGGCAGGGATTATTCTAAGGAAATTTTATCACTGCACAAAAGCGCGAAAAAATGATAAAATTTATATAAATTTAGCGACATTTTAGAAAACGTTCTGACTGCCCTGCATGAGCAGGGGGCCCCTATTTCAATTTTTTTTCCGGAAAAAATTTTTTTCGAACAACAACCTTCTCCACCCCCCCCCCTCGTCGACAACTTTTTAGGTAAAACATTTTTCCGGACGAGTACGTTGCAATTGCTTTCCAGGGACTTATCTCAATTTTTCGTACCTAATTTCGGTACTTAGCCCCAAAAAATTTTGAGTTAAGTACTTTCCCCCTGTATATTCCCAGTGAAAACTGAAAGCCATTGTATGTGGATTATTTGCATGGTGGCCATTTTGTCACCAATTTCTGGTACTGAACAATATCGCATTTTATCACTGCACATAATCTAATTTATCACTGCACAAATCAGATTTATCACTGCACAAATTGGTTATCACTGCACCTTAGAATAATCCCTGCCACTTGGTCATAACTACATTCAAAATTTTTCATTTTGGATACGTTTCTCAATCGGCAAACGAACTTAAATTTAACAACGAAGTATGCCTGATGCTTTATCTGTAAAATGATGCTAAAATGAAGCCAGATTTTAGATGCTACGCCAATTCTAAAGAGAAAATGACGTCTGAAATTCAGTAGGTTTTGCTTATATTGCTGCGAAATATGGCGTCAATTTTATAGCATCATCATTGATAATTGGATTTTAATTGGCAATTTTTTACCATTAATTTACAGTCATGTATGTTCCTCAACCGGTAGATGTATTTAGAAAGGTAGCTGTTTTGGACTTTGTCCAGTTTATTATATAGTTCATGTTAATTTATTATGGTAATAGACTTGTGTCCAGTAACATTGAAAATAGAGAGGTCAGAGGACGGAACACAAAACGTTTTGAGAAACAGGGTTTTTCTGTAAAAACTGTTGAGTTGTACTAAATAAATATATGAAAACCTCATGGTTAATGAAAATTACACGCCGTCTATAACAGAGCTGGTCCTTCGTCGAGCCGGATAAGAAAGAAAATGCCAGAAGTAAGCGAAATTGACAAGTGTAGAGCGAAGAGAAAAGTCGCGAAAGCTAGCGTGACAAGAAATATGAATCGTGTCAGAGAGCTGATCTCTAGCGATGGAAGTGTTCCGAAAGTCCGACAGTTTGCCAAAGGTGTAGAAGAAGGTCGTACGAAAGCCCGTGACCTTACGAAAGAACTGGAAGAGCTTGATCCAGCGTCAATTGAGACTGATGGTAGCTGGTTAGAAGAGGTAGAATTTGATGTCAACGAAGTCCTGGGAGAATTTGCCGAATATTTATTAAAGTCTGAGAGCCCATCGCCAAACGAACAGTCTAGTATTACACCACCAACTGCTCAGAATAATGATGAAAATACTGAAACTGTGAACGATTCAATGTCTGGGAAAAGAACTGGTCTGAAAGGTGTTGAAATCCCATCATTCGATGGAAAACCAGATAAGTGGCCGTACTTTTGGGGAATATTTAGTTCTCTTGTCCATAAAAACGATAAACTAACGCCAGCAATCAAGCTAGCTCATCTGAATAGCTGTTTAACGGACAGAGTACGTGAAGTTATTGCATGCCTGACCGGGGAGCCTGGGGACTATGACAGGGCGGTGAAACAACTCACTGATAGGTATGGGGACCCCCGAGAAATTATAGATGCCCATTTACGCAGAATAAGTTCTTGGCCCCACATTAAGGATAAGGATCGTGAAGAATTTCAACGCTTTGCAGATGCATTACAAGCAGCTGTGTTTGCACTAGATAAACCTGACTATAGGCATGAATTAGCTAGTATACCTCTTTGTACCTTGTTGGTTCAAAAACTCCCACCTAGAGAAAGGGATGAATGGGTAAAACAGGTTGAGAGTGAAGATTACTCGGAAGACATGAAGGGTTTAGCCAAGTGGGCCCAAGTTAGAGCCAAAACCATGCGTAAACGTGAGCGATACAATATTGAGCCGCCAGATAAGGGTAAAGAGTCAACTAATTTTCAGCCACCAGGTCGCATGCGAGGTAGGGTCCATGCTCTACGCACATCTGGATTTGATCCAGAACACCAAAGTTTAA
This sequence comes from Paramuricea clavata, assembly GCA_902702795.2. Classification (NCBI taxonomy): domain Eukaryota; kingdom Metazoa; phylum Cnidaria; class Anthozoa; order Malacalcyonacea; family Plexauridae; genus Paramuricea; species Paramuricea clavata. The sequence continues at coordinate 2,962 of CACRXK020005521.1, forward strand.
AAAATTGTCCATTGTGTGATAAAAAACACACTGAAGTCTCATGCCCTTTGTTTTTTGATAGTTCTGTTGAGAAACGTTGGGAAATTGTAAAAAATAAAAGGGTATGTTTTGGTTGTTTGAAACCTGGCCACCAACGGCGCCTGTGCACAAAGTCCACCAAATGTGGGGTAGACTCATGTGACAAAGGCCATCATTATTTATTGCACAGTTCTAAATCTAAGCATGAGAAACCATCTGATGACCCACCTAAGACCCCAGAGGAAAACAAAGCAATGCATTGTGGGAAAGCACAAATCAGCACACCCATAAGTGAGAGGGTTGCCCTGAAAACTGTATCTGTCCCATTTATAGATGATTCTGGAAGGGTAGTCAATGGTTTGGTACTTTTAGACTCGGGAAGTGAGACCACACTTGTAAGAGCAGGGTTTGCAAATCAGTTAGGCATAAAGGGGCCTAAGCAAAGTCTTACTGTGGATGCAGTAGGAGGGGTACGCACCGTAGTGAAATCACAACGTGTACATTTACCATTTGCACCACACATCACAAAGGCAAAAATAACAGGGTGGACCATTAATAATAGCTGTGCCCCTGTCCCAGATGTTAATTGGCCTGAGATTAAGCATAATTATGCCCACCTAAATGATGTCCCAATAGAGCCACTAAGTAAGGGCACTGTTGATGTCCTGTTAGGGTTAGATGCAGCTGCATTAATGGCACCCGTGCAAGTTAGACGCGGGGGGCATTTAGAGCCATATGCAGAGTTGACACCCTTAGGTTGGGTGATTGCCGGCCCAGTCCCCGCCTCCAATGGTCAGGAGAAGCGTGTCCTGTGTGTCCACGTGTCGGAGGACGAAGGCGATGCTAATCGAGAGTTACGAAAGTTCTGGGATGTGGACAGTTTCGGTGTTCGGGCAGAGATTAAGTCACCTTACACGCCTGGTGAGCAGAAAGCCTTGGACATTCTTGATCAATCATGCAAGCAGCAGGAGTTTGGTTATCAACTCGGACTTCTTTGGAAAACGAACAGACCTAGCTTACCTAATAATTATGACACTGCCTTGAAACGCCTAGAATCGGTTGAACGTCGCCTTTTGAAGGATCCGAAGTTAGCTGAGGGATATTTAAAAGCGATAAATGCATATGTTGAAAAGGGATTTGCACGCAAGTTATCGGAAGAAGAGCGCATAAAACATGGTGAACAGTGGTTCCTACCCCATCACCCGGTTCTCTCCCCACACAAACCCCTACCGAGAGTAGTATTTGATTCCGCAGCAAAACATGGTGATATCTGCCTTAACGATTGTCTTCAGGCTGGACCCAGTCTCCACAACGATTTACCTGGCATACTGATGAGATTTCGTGAGAAACCTGTGGCGCTTACTGGTGATGTGTCGGATATGTTCTGTCATGTGCGATTAGAACCGGAGGACTGTAAATACCATCGTTATTTATGGCGCGGATTGGATATGTCGAGACCACCTGATGTGCACGAGATGAACTGTCTGGTGTTTGGAGATAAATCTTCACCCTGCGAGGCAAACTATGCTGTGATTCGCACCACCGAAGACAACAAGGAAGAATGGCCCGTCGCAGCCGCAGTGGTCAAGCGTGATATATTTGTTGATGATTTATATACGTCCTGTTATGATGATGATGAAGCAATAACCTTGCGGAAGGATGTGACAAATTTGATGGCGAAGGGTGGATTCCCGATGCGCAAGTGGCTCTCGTCATCACGAAAGGTCCTGGAAACAATACCCGAAGAAGAAAGAGCTGTCCCAAACAAGAACGTGAATAGTGGAGAACTTCCGTCAGGGCGTGCGTTGGGGGTGAAATGGGATGCAAAGTCCGACATTGCATTAGCACACATTGATCGTCCGAAGGCGCAAAATACAAAGCGAGGTATTCTGAAAAGATTGGCTGCATTATACGACCCGTTGGGCTGGGCTGGGATTCAGGGACCAGAGTTCTTAAAGTCTGAGTCCTCAGAGTGGCCTGTTGATAAAGTTGCAGTTGATTTTCCAGAGCCAAGTCAAGCGGAGTTGAAGAAATCGGTTTTGAAAGCAAAGGTCGCACCAGCGAAGCCAGTTATTGATCCTGCCGCGTATTCTAGCTGGATCAAACTCACCCGAATAACCGCATGGATATTTCGCATGTGTAACAATCTGCGCAACAAAGAGAAACGAATATCGGGACCGTTGACTGTGGACGAACTCGATAATGCTAACTTGTACTGGATCAAACGGGGCCAGAGCGATCGCTTCCAAGACGAAATCGAAGCGTTGAGAAAGGGTCGTCCGGTTTCACGAGATAGTCGTATTGCAAGTCTCGATCCCCAACTCGTGGACGGTGTTTTACGGGTAGGCGGCAGAATCGAAAAGGCGGAAATTCCGTGGGAGTCGAAGCATCCAGTTATATTGGACCACGGACATGATGTCACCCGGTTGATCGTGATCCACTACCACCGAAAACTTATCCACGCGGGAGTCGAACATGTCTTTAATCACGTACGTGAGAAATACTGGATTTTGCACGGTCGAGCCGAAGTTAAGAACTGTACGGTTAAGTGCCCACTATGTTTTCGCCGTCGTGTTAAACCTATGACGCAGAAAATGGCTAATTTACCGAATGTACGTCTCGCAGGCGCAAGTGTTCCTTTTCGACACGTTGGGATTGATTATGCCGGACCGTTTGAGACTCGAATTGGACGCAATCGAAAGGAAAAACGCTATATTTGCTTATTTACGTGTCTCCATATGCGCGCGGTTCATCTCGAGGTCGCACATAGTTTGGACACTGACTCGTGTATAATGGCGTTGCGACGATTTCAAGCTCGTAGAGGAGTCCCTGTTTGTATAATGAGTGATAATGGGACAAATTTCGTAGGTGCCGAAAGAGAGTTGCGCGAAGCGTTGAAAGATCTGGATCAAGAGAAAATCTCGAATGAGTTAACAGCACGTGGAGTACGTTGGATCTTTAACCCGCCTGCTGCCCCATGGTTTGGAGGTGCCTGGGAAGCGTTAGTAAAGTCTGTCAAACGGGCATTGAAAGTTATGCTTGGGAATGTTCGCACAGTCGATGAAGTTTTCCTTACTGTCATTGCCGAGGTAGAAGCGATGCTGAACTCTCGTCCGCTTGTCTATGGTGGAAGCAGTGATTTGCCAACAGATCTCAGCGTGATTACACCAAACCACTTCTTGCATGGTCGTGCGAGTTCGAACGTGTCGCCCTGCGAGTTTAACCAACGAGATATGTCGTTACGTCGAAGATGGCGTCATAGCCAGTTCTTAGCGAACCAATTCTGGCGCCGATGGTCGAATGAGTACATTCCGCAGTTAATAAAGCGAAGCAAATGGAATGTTGCACACAGAAATCTACGTCGCGGTGATCTTGTCTTGATCCTTGAGAAGGACGTACCTCGTTCGCATTGGAGGCTCGGAAGAGTGATTGCACCGATCGCAAGTGAGGACGGACTGATCAGATCCGCGGAGATTGCAACGAAAACTGGAACATTGACACGTCCTGTAGGACGGTTAGCATTACTGGAAGCTTTTAATGATGAGTAACGTTCCCCCCGTTCACGTCACGGGCGGGGGTGTTTTGGACTTTGTCCAGTTTATTATATAGTTCACGTTGATTTATGTTAATTTATTATGGTAATAGACTTTTGTCCAGTAACATTGAAAATAGAGAGGTCAGAGGACAGAACGAACACAAAACGTTTTGAGAAACAGAGTTTTTCTGTAAAAACTGTTGAGTTGTAGTAAATAAATATATGAAAACCTCATGGTTAATGAAAATTACACGCCGTCTATAACATATATATATATATATATATATATATATATATATATATATATATATATATATATATATATATATATATATATATATATATATATATGTCAGAGAATTTCACATTTTACATACTACTACCTATGTAAATTCGAAGCTATTTGGAAATGAGTTAAAAAAAGACTTACCGCGAATAACTGCTGAACTTGATTTTGAACCTGCTTTTGAAAAATGCACTGTCAAGCTACAATATGCTAGTCCGTAAGCGGCCGTCTGAAACATGTCGATAGCCAGCACAAACCATGGTACCCTTGTGAAGGACAGAGCCAAGAAGGACAGAAAAAACAGTAAGAAAGCGATACATATAGTCTTGAGATCACCAATTCTTTCTAGCAACTGGCAAGACAATAGCATCCAACCAGCCAGCATTGGCCGACGAACTAACCCAGCTACACCCAATACTAAAGGGCTTGCAAACAATCCGTCTAAATACCAAAACTCCCAGTATATCTGAAACGCTACAGGAATTCCGGTACAAAAAAGGACGCAGAACATGAGTGCAAAATGAACATTGCATAATGCTGATTTTACCTCTGACCAGTTAATCGTTTTATTTTCGTTGTATTCATACCGAAACCACGGCAGAGAAAGCATTGAAAGTAGTGCCATACAGCCGGCAACGATATACATTGTAAAATAACCATAGTCTTCTGTCCCACAAATGTTAATTCTGATAAACCATGCCAACATAGCGACAGTGAATATCGAAATGCCACCACCAACATGACTCCACATATAATATGCACCGTAGTTTGCTCTGCGCTCTTTAAGGTACGTAATGGTTGCCAAATCTCCTAACGATGCGACTATTCGATGTGGAAATTCATATGCAGTTCTGGTGAGAAGCATGAAGATAAACAATTTGCTAAGCCAGGGAACATTTTCAGAATAACTTGCTTCTGTGTTTGTGGGGGTTGTTCCTTGCTCCGAGTCGCCTAATTTATCGGTGAAATTAATGGTAGGAAACGAATTTTGTGAAAGCACTGAACCATTGATAGACTGTTTAGATGTCAACGCTATCGACTTGTTTGATATTAAGCAAGAATTCGCTGGTGACGAAACTATTAAAGGAAGCAGCGGCAGAAAATAACATACGACCAGAAAAACTAATCCAATAGTAACCAAAAGTTTTCGCGCCCGAAATTTGTCGCCAATGAATAGACATGATGGTATAATCATATTCGGAACTCCCATAAGATTTGTAAATCCAATCTGCCGCGGACTTAAACCAAGTTGTTTCATGTATATATTACTGAATTCTGAGTATAGAACCAAACTTCCTACGGACCAGAAGTAATACCATTTTAGAACGATAGATGTGATCGAAAACTTCTCCATGATAGCCATAGATTACTGATTACTACTTAATTCGCACTTGAAATAACTATTGTAAAAGAGAAACAGAATCAAGCTTTGTGTTTAACTTTGAATTGGGGGACACTCAGGAATGCATGAAGAACGCAACAACTTTAAAAGCAGAAATTTGTAAAACCATTTAGGGACTCATGGTCATTATTTATGGCGAGGTGTGGCACCGAAGAGAAAAGGGTTGGGTAAACAAAATCTTGAGTGAGCAAAAAGGTTGGGTAAATGAAAAACAAAACAACTCAAGCTAGGGTTGGGTAATAAGAATAGATTGTCATTTGCAAAGCATGACTGACTAAAATATTGGAGACTAAAAAGCAATGTCAACAGTCATAGGTCGATACAATCATGCATATTGTTAGTAGATAGATGGTTTGGAAACTCATTAGAATAACAATGTAACCATCCTATTGTTCGAGTCACGGATAGGTGACTTTCCTAAAACATTGCGCAAAAATACAATTAGCAATTGCATGTTAACGTTACGGTGAAGGAGTATAATATTTATCAATAAACGTTGATTATATACATAGATATTATTAACTATGATACAATATGACATATATAAATCAATCAAAGTCACTACCTTGATCATTTTCCGATTTTTTGGGAGACAAATGGTGCCCCCAAAGAAAGTACATGTGCAGACAACATGAAAAGCCATTATCGAACACATGAAACAGGAGTGGTAATGAAGGATATGTGTGACAATTGAATGATATCGTTTTGTAAATTTTTTGGCCTTCAGGGGTGGGTATTTATTTTTTAATTCATATTCGAGATTGGGTAATCAAATTTTTGAATTTCTAATGGTTGTGTCAGCAACATTTCCTCGAAAAATATTTCTCTTCGGTGCCACCCCCCGCCATAAATAATGACCGGTCCCTTAAAAACGTCTTACAGCGCCAGTCGATCTAATAATAATTTTGGCTTTATTTAGCATGTTTTTTTATACAAGTTTGAAGTTTGCGATTGGTGGTCTGCGGTAAATGTCAATCTAGTCTCTATAATGTGATTAGACGACCACGCTGTTTTCAAAGATCGCAGGTTCGATCACACCATGTAACCGCAGGTTCGATTCCTGTCTGAGTGCCAATGCCACAATAGTTACATTTTTCGCAAACTGTATAAAATTCGCACTCGAAATTTCCATCTACAAAACCGTTCTACAATTATCTCCACGGACAAAAAGTGAACAAAACACATTTTGTTCGTACAATCAAAGAATTGGCCGTGATATGATGCATTTTGGGCTAAGGATTGTATCCATGCATGCACTCGTCTAAAGTTACACTCAACTACGGTCCTCATGGGGCCAATAGATATTGAGGAAACTTTCTATTTAAAAATGAACCAACGGATATAAGTCTCCTTAACATATCAACCAACTAACTTACATTTAATATGGCTCGATATATTAATCCACGTCAAAATCCCTATACCACAATTGTGAAATCAAAACGTCGTCCTACCTGCGTGACCATTTGTGTTTGTTAGAATATTAACGAATGGATTTATATGACGAGACCCACGACTTGCCTACGTCATCTCGCGTTATTGTATGTTATTTATAACCGGGTTGCGCGGCAATTGCAGACGTCATTCGAAATGCCAATTTTTTCTAAAAGTGTGATAGCTATATAGATGTCATTATTCTGTCCGCTAACCTACAGTATGCTGAAATTGTGCATTCTATATTACTGCAAAGTCTTTCAATATACCAAATAAAAAATTAAATGAATTCTATAACGCATGCCAAAACAAATTATCGAACAAATGGTGTTTTGCGGGGGTTTTTTTTTGTTGTTTTTTTTTAATAGCATTATACGTACAGAACTTTTTTTTACATTTTTTTGATTGTTAGTTTATGTTCTAAGTAAAATAGTGATTGAAAAAAAATTAGGGACGACCGCGTGCTCCTTTTTCTAACTACAGATAAAGCAATACGCTATTTCAAAGTGTTCGTACGCGTGCATGTCTTACCACAGCAACGAACTATATGTGTTCCTGCAACACTGCCATAATTTACAAGCTTATTCATTTCATTGCGTAGACGGTACATATGCCATGGTTTATTTTGCCACGAAACCGTGCGAAACGCTATCTTTCCCTTCGCGAAACTTCAGTATATCTCGTGTAGTTGCTGAGGCGTTATAATATGTGCCTAGTTGTGGGGAAATTATAATTATATCCGCATGCACGCAGCGAGTGCGGTTGTAATTTGGTGAAATGTCCTGATAAACTACTGAAATGTTTCGTTTACATATGTGTACTCTATCTTTTTTGCGTGATTGATCTCAGATCCTGAATTTTACAACACAGCCGTTCCTTAGTTAAAGTATTTGTAGTATATTCTTTGCGCGTGACCGATATCAGACACAAGTCAGTAGGTAACATTTATAAACTTTCTGATTTGGCTGCGTAGACGGCCGTGCAGACATGGAATATTTTGCTACGAAATTTGAAATTTCCGAAACAATATCTTAAGTTTCCCCTCGTGGAGTTTTGGCACAGAAAGTGTGTGTACTTTGTTTGATTGTTTCAAGCACTTAATTGATCAGTGGGAAGTGGGCATGTAATATATGCATGACCTTTCTGGAGAACGAAGCAGACACATTTGTTGCATAGTAACTTTTATTATTTGTTGCATAGTAACTTATATACGCAGTGAAGTAGTGAAATAAAAACCATATATGCCTAAAATTTCTGAGAATCTCAGACAATACGATATTCGCCACTAATGAAGAACGCCGTATTGGACGTATGGAATTCGTCACAAGTGAAGAATCACGTGTTGACCTTTCCCGCCACTGGCGTCCAGCATTAAAATTCAATAAGACAACAACGATCAGTTTCGTTTGATGGTCCGTTCGATTTTTAATTTGAAATGGCTTCACGATACTTGAAGATAAAGTAATTGTTGTATTATTGCACATTTTGATGCGAATTATTATTTTTGAAACATATACTTGTATTGTATCACTTCAGAACTAAATATCACCATAATAAATAATAACTCAAAAATAAAATAAACAAATTACTTCATGGTTGGTTCGCTTGTACGATTTTAGCAAGCGGGGGAGGAGGAGAAAAAAAATTTTCGAACCATATTCCTTAAAAGAATTTTCTGGACTATGACAAGTAAAAAAAAGTCACAAGAATTTTTCCGCATTCATGTCTACTAAAAACGGAGTCCAAGTTTCACAATTTCACCACTTCCCGGCTTTTGGGCGCCATTAAGTTTTGCTGGGAACCCCCATCTTTGGACACCCATGCAACACCCGCCAGTTACGCAACTGACTGCACTCACGCGTTCGTTTATATGAATTTTTCGCAACTCGTGCATAAATATCGTACGCGCTCACCAACCATGAAGTAATCTCTAAATATTTGTTCAGTTGATAGCCGGGTTACAATGTGAGTTTTTTATGTGATACGATAAAATTTAATAATTTGATAAATGGGAAATTGAGCATATAATAATTTTCTGAAGAGCGAAACAGACACTAATAATAATACTGTTTTATAGTCGGGTTACAATGTGGTTTCTTATATGATAAAATGCAATTGTTTGATATTGTTTGCAACGCTGATTTCATGCTAAGTGGTAAAGTGGGATGTAATATATGAATTTTTTGAAGAACGAAGCAGACACATTTGTTGCATAGTAACTCATAATTGTTTGATATTGGGGTATCAATGTGCGTTCTTATATTATAATAAAATGTAATTGTTTGAAGCACTTGATAATTGGGAAAGTGGGCATGTAATATATGAACGAAGAAGACAAGTTATATAATTATCATAATTTGGAAACTAGTTGGGTATTTTAACATTAGATTCTCGAAAATTTTACGATGTGCACGAGGCGGTGCCTGATAAGGTTACTCAAGGTCCTAAAATCGCCTTAATATTAAGTCGCCGCCTAGTGGAAACCCGGCTTTAAGGCGATTAAAGGCGACTTAGGACGAATTAATACTGGATTAATGTGAGGGGATTTTACCATAATATATGGAAAATGTTCTGCCTTTTTCGAAATATCTCCTATCATCCCCACCCTGCCTACCCCCCAAAGTGACATATGGGATCATATATTTAAAGTGTAAATTGCACCATGAATGTCAGGTATCCCACCCCGTGCAGGTCTTTGGCACTCATAAGTTACAATGCCCCCTAATACCCCCTACTTCATTATTTTACTCTAATGCCAGACGATTTTTCTTGTCATGGAAAGAGTGCTGGGATTTAATGGTTAAACATCTAATCTAGCTCATCTTGTTATAGTTTCATTACAATAATATCATCTATAATTATAATTAATTTTCAATGCAATCTATCTTCTCTAATGAGATGCTTCTAAATTAAACCCTTACCTTCTGATAGATATTTAAAAAGTGCATCGCTAATTAATATTATTACTATTATAAATCTGTAGAGAAATACGTTTTACTGCGTTTATGTATCAGTCAATTTCAGCTATTAACACGTGGTGGTAGACGCTTTTGAGACTTTGGCCATGCTTTGGTCCTCATATATTTGCTGTTTCTCCTTGACACAGGCAAAGGCAAAGATTGTCGCCAAGTTATACCGGCTTAATCTCAATTAAAGTTGTCCTAAATTTTTTCAGGTTTTGAGGCAGTTTTCAAATAAAAAAATTCTAATGCAATAATAATTATAATTATTATATGGCAAGCATTTGTTTTGACGAATCGTGCAATTTGATTGGCTGCTGACGAGGCAGGATTTTCCCGTATTACCCACGGGCAATACGCAATTTTTATTGCCCAGCGACGAGAGCCGAGTTTCAAACAGCAAAAAGTGTCTAAAAGTCTTTCAAACTATTCAAAACGAAGAGATATAAACCTAAACTAAAGAAAAGGAGCAACTGCTGTGGTTAAAGAACTTTCTCCATACGTTTTTGTTAGCAAAAGTCAAAATTACAAGGTAAATATTACGTTTATAACTATAAAGGCAGTCAGGAATAGTTGTGTTTTGACAATTCGAAGAGCTGCAAATTTTATTTGTAGATAGCCAGGAGGAATTTGACATCATCCTAAATAAAAAATACAACTAAAACAGCCATAGATTTATAATTTTTCCCTGAAAATTTCTGTTTTTGTTAGATAAAAAGAGACATAAATATGAGATGAAGCGAACTAAAAACGTACTTGTTTTTGTAATTTTATTGAATTTTATGGTTTTCATATTTGTTGTCTTTGATTAAATGACGAAATACCTCGTATTTTTCTTGAAATACTATCCAAACTGTGTTAGTATTCTATATAAAAAGTACTGTAGAGTAGTTTTACTAACCAAAGAACATGTTTTACAATTGTTATTTTTTTGCAAACTGTTTCGGACATTGTACTTAGCCCTCGCGTGACCTTTTCTTCCATTCTTTACAAACGTACAATGCCATATAATAAAAAACGTACTGACCTCAACCGTTCGGGCAGTACGGGAAAATATCCAACCTCGGTCTTGCTGTATTGACCTTGCTATCGCTCGATCAATACAGCAAGGCTTCGGTTGGATATTTTCCCGTACAGCTCTCACTCACGGTCAGTAAGTTATTATAATTTCCATAATAATTATAATAATAATAATTATTATAATAATTATTTTAATAATAATTATAATAATTGCAATAATAATTATAATAACTTCCATATGCAATCCTAAGGCCAGCAATCAAACATATTCGAGGCAAGGAGCCAATATCAACTGCAAGCACAAAGATATTGAATTAAAAAATTATCACGCTCCATTTATATGCATTGGTTTTGTTGATGCAACAGTCCGGCCAATACGCAGGCCAGAAAAGAATCAAAGAACAAAGAGGATCCACGCTCTTAAATTTCAATCATGCAGTTGTCATTCCCAATGGAATTATCGCCAATTTACACGGACTAGTAGGTGCGTAATATACACTAGTCAATGTAACTCTCCTCCATTTCCACCTATCCCCCCAACCTTGGGCATTAGGTGGAGTTTAGGTATCATTTGCTTTCTAATGAGCTACTTCACCAATAACTGCTAATCCACACCTAATGGCAGAGGTTAATTGGGAAGGAGTGGGGGTTTCAAGCCAATTGACCATGTGGTATGTGATATTCTGTGTGCCAAGATAACATTTTTTCACTAAAAAAGTGAAGTTACAATATGCAAATTAGGTAAATGCATAAATTAAACATGCGTGAAAGGCATTGCTGCCAAAAAATGAAAATTTGAGCGCCTATTTGAAGACTTAAAATTGAGCAATTTTTCTCATGATATTTGGACCATTCTAATAAAACACATAACAAATTTCTCGTCCATGAACTCAACATGCGTTTTAAGCTTTTAATTTGCACGCGCAAGCTATTTTTAATGCTGCTAAGAAAGACCCCCCTGCTTTGGAAATTTATTCTTCACGAAAATTTCTTGTTTATTCTACATCAAACAATCTATATTTATCAAATACATACATATATACAGACATAAACTTTATTTCAGTGTCAAGAATACATAGCCGAAACTAGTCTAAATATTAAATGACATGATTCACATGAACGGATTTGTGAAATTGAGAGCCGTTTCAAAATTGTCTACTTCTTTCTGATACACACATGCTATACCGATTATCCCGTTGTTAAATCGCAGCATGAAAATGGAGCGTTTACTTGGCTTAAAATTGCCTTTGCAAATGGCTTGGCTGATACTGCCATGTCAGTTTTTGAAAATATTACTGAAGAAGCAATATACGGTATAATGCGCATAATTACGAATTCACGTCGATGATGTTTACCTTAGCGACGGTAATTGGCTTACAATTCAATCATGCCATCCAACCCAAACTCCCGATTTTTAATATCACAACCACCAAAACCAAATTATGTCGATGCTGGTGTTGGCCATGCTTCACCGTCCATATGAACAAAGCAGCAGCTAGTGTGTTGCAATTGGAATAAAACGAAACTTTGTTTTTCGTTACTTTTTGTTTAAAATCTTTGTCTGTTGAGGACCGAAATTTGAGGAAGAAATACGCCGCTCAGAATGTAGGAAATGGCGTTTCCGAGCTAAAAATTTCCAAAATTCTCTGGGGGTCCCACGGATCCCCTAGTTAAGTGAGGTTGAGGAGCGACGATCAGTTTTCTGTCTGGATCCGCCCACTTAATAAAACCGATCGGCAAACATAGTGATACTCTTGAAAGAACTTTGAACTTGCCGGTTGGCGTGAAGAACTCGTGCCTCAGTTCCGGTTTTATTATTAACCGGCCAATACTTTTTCATTGTTCACCATTCCTTCCAGGGGCGCCACAAGGAACCAGCTGCGGCAGAATCTCGAAAAAGGCACTTTCACCTGTACTTGTCAGACAAGCCTAACAAAATCAATATTAAATCGATATAACAAGGCGTCATCTGGCTATATTCATTCAATAAATATATATATATTTATACTAGAAGAAATGTACTGATTCACAGCAAACGTTTGTTAATAACTGATAACAAAATAAAATAGAAAATGGCTTCCGTCGTTTCAGTGTTTGCGTGCCGCAATCAAACAACTGTTATTTATGCTATTTTTGTATGAACTTGTAGATTTATTGATATATTTTCCGACGTAACTGCGTTGTTGTTCATTTACTGTTCTAAAGGCTTTTGCTATGCATGCTGTCGGTACAATCTTTACCAATGCACTCCTTATGGATAGCAGCAGACTTTCTACTTTCGATTTCTCGCGAGATTCATCTCGTTGATTTCTTCAGAACCTGGTTACACAATCTGTATTTCGTCAATCGTCAACCACAACGAGTAGCGACGATTGCCAATTATAAAATAAAATGTATATAACGCGTGCTCTAATTGGTCGAAACCCGTATTTGGATCAGGCCATCAAAACACGGAATACTTCGTGTTGTTATTACTTTATAAAACAATTACTTTATGTTTTCCGTGTTTGGATGGCCTGACCCAAACACGCGGGAATGTTGCGAGAGTTAAGAACAGCGCGCGCACCATAAAGTAATTGTATATTATCATTAGCTCTGGCTCATTCCTCCCCGTTACGCATCTCATTCGCAAACTTGCAGAATTTTAACGTACGTTTGATTTGCAAATTTGGACAGGATAAATTTTAACCCAGTGTGATAAAATGGATTCATTAGTAGCATTTGTAAAGGCATTAGCTCTTTAAATACATGTAGGACATCCGGCTTCTCCCACTGCCCCCGTGGTTCAGACGTCCATTGCTTACTCCTCACCAAAGCATGATGTTTTGTGGGCCGGGTTTTGTCCAATCGGCAAACAGGAAATTTGAACTTTGATCCTTAGTATATAATAAAATTTTCTATTTGCTGTTGAAGGCGTACAGGGTGTCTCAAAACACCAAAACTATTGAAATAACGTATTGTTAGAATTTGAATGCCTTAGCACTAAGCTGAATCAAAGATGCGTAAAATACTGACCGGGTGCATATATTATAAATATCACTTGTTAAGAAATTAAAATATCTTTGTAGAGCTTTAATTCTGCTCTTGGGAATTAAAGCAGCTTCTTAAACAGTTTCTTTGTGCATAAAATTTACTTATTTCAAGATTTTAAAGCTAAAGAAGTTCTCAAGGCTAAGTATGGGATTAAATAAGAGATCATTCAAGCTCATGGTAAGCAATTTATGAATTTACCAGTGATAACGTCAGTTAACTTAAATTAAATTCATGAGTTTTAACGACTGTTGAATGTGAGTGTGAACTCATTGGGAAAACTAGATACTGCCGAGATCTTAGTCAGAGAAACTCTAGACAAGTTGGCCCCATAAAGGCAGATCCGACCCGAACAGACTCAAAATGGCAAGAGTGGGAGTTTGATGACCTATTGACAGCTTTACGAAATTTTACTCTGAGAAACCCAAAAAATGCAGGTAGCATTGGGGACGATGAAAATGGACGGAGATCTCCAAGGGGGGAGAAACAATTCCAAGGGACTGAGAACAGGAACCCAAGTGTGTATACTGCAATTCTACTAACCACAGATGTAGTGATTGTGATAAAGTGAAAGATGTGAGTGAGAGGAGAGATTTTCTAAGAAAGAAAAAACTTTGTTACAATTGTATGGGCTCAGGACATGGGGCGGCAAGTTGCAGAAGTAGAAATTGTAGGAAATGTTGTGGAAAGCACCATACATCTATTTGTTCATCTAAAAGAAGATTGGTGCGACCTTACATGATTGGTGCGACCAAGGAAACCATACACCCAACCATTGTTGTTGTGGCGGGTGGGGCGAAATTCAGAGTAATGCTTGACACATGTGCTGGCAGTTCATTTGTCTCATCAACAGTCATTAATTAAACACTTAGGAAATAGACCAACCAAGTGGGAGAACAAAAGCATTGAAACAATGACTGACACTGTCAATCAAAAGATGCCTTGCTACAAAGTCCACAGATGGTGTATCAAAGTTCTTTCGTAAATTATTTTAGAGGCACCCCCTACACCTAGTGTCTGTCTCTGGACAAAATGGCTACTTATTGGTGCAGTTACTCTTTCTTTCTTTCTATTCTTTTTCCTTCCTTTTCCTTCTTTCCTTTCTTTTTCCTTCTTTTTTTTCTTTCCCCCATTTTCTTCCTTCCCTTTTTTCTTTCTGCCAGCATAAAAAACTTCTGGGACCAATGGTCCCGTGGTCCGCTATATTTTCCACCCCTAATTCTGTAAGATAATATATTAGAGGTGGATACATAGCAACGGCTGAAAGCCACGTGTGTGGCCGACATACCACGCATGAATAGGGGGGTTTGGGGGCATACTCCCCCAGAAAATATTTGAAATTTGAAACCCAGAAACGCCATTTCCTACATTCTTAACATCCAAATTTGCTCTAAAATTTATGCTAACCAGTGGCGGAAATTCCTTTTACCGGGGCGGGGGGCGAAGCTTCTAAATTTCCGACAAAACATTCAAATTTCCGACAAACCCCCCCATTTGCACTCGGAAAGGCTGTTTTTAGCCCTCTTATACGTCAAAATTTTCCGAAAATTCGTCATTTTCCACTAAGGTGGTGGGGAGCAGCCGTCCCCCCGCTCCACCAAGATTTCCGCCACTGATGCTAACTATACTTGTATTTGAAATAAAAGAAGGAAAAAACACACAAAAAATAAAATAATTATTAACAATAATTTATCATTACTTGGTGGTGGAAAAACGTAACAATTTAAATAGATTTTGTTAATCAAGGACAAAGGATAAAGCCTAAAACTTACTTTCCGTTTATCTAAAAACTTACTTTCCGTTTAAAACTTACTTTCCGTTTATCGTTAAAAGGACCTTTCCTGGGAGAAGGGGCAAAATATGATTTGTCTTTGGGGGGGGGGGCACAAGGTGAGACTGGGGGGCATTCCCTCTCCCCTACTTGTATGTTAAAAAAGCCCTGAAAGGAATTGTCACCCTTCGACAGACGAGAGTTCCATTTGGAAGCGTATCAAGTTCATTCTTACTTGGGGGAACACTTAATAGACATCTGGATAATTGCCAGAAAGATTACCCGGATACAGTGGAGGAGCTTAAGAATATCACATACGTGGACGATGTGATTTCTGGAGGTGAAACTATCAAGAAGCTGCAAAAGTTCAAGGAAGAGTCTGTTGAACTATTTAGCCAAGGAGGATTCCCATTACACAAGTGGCATTCAAGTGACCCTCGGTTTGAGGAGCAGCAACCAGCGGATGAAGACCAAACATATGCAAAGGAGGAGTTGGGTACAAAGCCAGCGGAAAAAATTCTCGGGATGAAGTGGGACAAAGCAAAAGACACTTTAGCAGTTGACTTTCGTGGGTGCAAGCAGACTGGAGAGGATACGAAGCGTGGAATGTTACAGTCAATAGCTAGAGTCTACCCTTTAGGGGTAACCTCGCCGTTGATGATGGATGCGAAGGAGATTTATCGGAAAACGTGCGAAGAGAAATATTCATGGGACATTCCTCTGCGAAAGGAGATAGCAGAATCATGGACGAAATGGCGGGATGGTCTTTCTGAAGAAGTAAGCGTTCCATGAAGCATAACCCTTCATAATGAGGGGATAACCGAGCTAGACTTACATGGGTTTGGAGACGCAGCGTAAAGGGGTGTGGTGCAGCAGTTTATGCAGTAGTTTATCAGAGGGAGAAGACAACTCAGGGACTGGTTACATCCAAATCAAGAATAGCGAAGCCAAATGTCAGCATTCCAAGACTGGAACTCATCGCAAGACATATGGTAGCAAATTTAACCGACAACGTTCGCAGGGCTTTAGCTGTATATAATATCTTTGGTGCTTACGGATGACTGGACATAGCAGTGACTCTCTATTGGATTAAGAATAAAGACGGTGAATGGAAACAGTTCGTGTTCAACCGAATCGCAAAAATTCAGACAGGCCGCGACATGGTTAGCTGACGAGAACAAGTGGCCAACCGATATATCTCTAAAGAAACCAAGGAGGTTAGCGAAAAACAAAGAGTAACCGTACAGAAATAACACACAATATATTGTTATGAAAGAGAACAATTTGAGCGACTTCCTGTGAAATGGAATGATTTTGCGTATTGTTGCATGGATTTTCAGATTCGTGTCTAACACAACGAAGCGGGGAAAAAGAAAGGTGTTCTGACTACCAATGAGATTCATCATGCCGAAACTTTCTGGATAAAAGTCGTTCAGGAAGAAGCGACCAAAGAAGAAAACCATTCAGCTATTGCATTAGCCTGCGTAGCAGGCGTTTAGTGCGGGCGGGAGAAGAAAGGGCGTCGTTAAATAAACGCCTGCCCAAATGCCTATAATTAATTTGTTCTTCTCCGAAGAATCTTCGGAAAAGCTTCCCATTGGTTAATCTCGTTAACGGAAGTAATTACGTAACTCAAATGTCAACAATAATTTTGCTCGCGTTGACGCGTTTATAGTCGCGTATCAAAAATATGCCGCCTGTTAATGCTTTCGAGGAAACTTTCTTATATTTCAAGTATTTAGGCTTCGAAATTCAGTTGAACCCTCTGAGTTGAACCAGAACAGAGAAAGTATATCATTAATTTGCTACGTGATGAAGACGCCGGTTATCGCGATTCTTGCTAAAGAATACGGAAAAGTTTGATCTTTCAATTATACATTTTAAATATATCCTGAATATTTCTTTAAGGTTATTTGTTCACTTTAAAGTATAATTCAAGACCAGATAGTTGAGGCTATATCACTTGGCATTGGAGCTATGAGGTTGGATGATTTTAAGAATAACATTTCAAAACATGCTCATGAACTGTTATATTCGCTATACGGCAGAATACGTTAAACAACAGTGGTTCAGGAGTCTTTTAAAAGATAAAAGCTCTGTGCACGTTGTGACTGACTGTTGTCTAAAATAGCTTCAAAAACTCATTAATAATTCATGAGGAAAACACAAAGAAAAATCATAAACGTGTCGTATCTTGGATATGTGATAGAGATTTCCCTTGATTTACATAAATTTTAATGATTTTCTCTACGTACATACTGTATACACACCGAATTTTTTGAAAGCTACTTCGCCAATAACGTATACTAGATCGATCGTTTTTGAAGCAATTTAAAACATTCGCAGTGCGTGTTTTATCAGACCATCTTTATATCTGATAAAACACTGCTGCTCGTGTGTTAAATAGTGCATAAAATCTCCGTAAATCTCCGTAGTTGCCGAGCAAAGAGCATGCATGATGCTAAATATAAATCTCGACTATGACTGGATAATGGGTGAAGGTGCTAATTACAAAACGTCAATCATCCTTAATGTGCGAAAACAAATTTGTCATAGCCATTTGGGCAGGCGTTTCCTCTGTACCCGCCCGTCAGCTAAACGCCTGCTATGCAGGCTACTATTGCATCTAAGCTGGGTTTGGAAGCAGATGAAAAAGGAGTACTACGGTGCAAAGGACGAATAATCGGGGAGCATCCAGTCTACCTTCCAAGAAATCATCGCTTGTCGAGTCTCGTGATTTCTGATGCCCACGAACATATACCCATGGAGGAGTAGTGTTAACGATGGCCAAAATTTGACAGAAATGGTGGATCGAGAAGCTAAGATCCTTGGTCAAGTAGGTGCTACACAAATGCAGTACATGTGTAAGGTATAGAGCAACACCTCTACTATCACCAACGCAAGCGCCGTTACCAGAATTCCGCACAACGGGCAATGGGGCATTTGAAACAGTAGGGTTAGACTTCGCGGGCCCGATTTCATACAAGATCAAGAAGGGAGTTCAAGGGAAATGCTACGTGGCATTGTACACCTGTGCTATGTCTCGAGCGGTACACCTTAACCTCCTTCCAGATATGACGGCGGAAGAGTTAAAAGGAAGTCTCGCGGAATTTGTAGCCATAGGGTGACGAGGTAGCAAGAAGTCGACCAGCGAAGATTGTTAGTGACAACGCGAAAACGTTTGCCGCCATGGCAAAGTGGTTACGTAAACTCAAACGTAGTCAAGTCGTGGACGATTACCTCGCTCGGCGCGAAATCCATTGGCAGTTTAATCTCGCAAAGAGTCCCATGGTGGTGCTGGTTTTTCGTGCGAATGATTGGGCTCATGAAGAACGCGTTCAGGAAAGCCATTGACAATGCAAATCTTACCTTCAAGCAACTGAAAGAGGTACTGTTAGAAGTTGAAATAACCTTGAATAATCGACCGTTAGGATACTTGGACGATGATATTGAACTTCAACCTTTGACTCCAAATGGAATGATCCATGGTGCTAACATCAGGCTACCTGAGGAAGATCCAGACGAACAAGACGAAGCCAAGGCAATGGTTAAGCGTGCCAGATATCTAAAACGGTGTAAGGATGTAATGTGGAAACGATGGTCTTCAGAATACGTAAGGGCGTTGCGATAACGTCATGGACAATTGACTGGTAAGAAGTCGGAGACAAACGTACGTTGGTGATTTTATGCTTCTACAAGGTGAAGAAAAGAACAGAGAACTGCGGAAAATGGGAGTAGTTGAGAAATTGATTACCGGAAAGGACGGAGTTGTTCGTGGTGTCATACTTAAAACTGGTAATGAAAGAAAGGAAAGATCACTTCAACATCTATACCCGTTGGAGCAAGTGCACCAACTAAATCACAGCAGTCAATGTATTGAATCCAAAGGCGAAAGCATTTGAATCAAGAAAATAAAGAGCGGCGAAAACAAAGGCGTTAGAGAAGATCGGAAAGATAATAAGTGATATTGCAGACTCTAAGGACAATTAAACAGTTAAATATTTCTTAGCCTTTCCGCTAAGAAAGGGGGAGGTTGTTGAAAATCTATTGATTTGTGTTTGATCTCGAGTTTCCAGTTTGGGTGATCTGTGGTGTACGGGCCCCAATGAACGATCGGATTTGGGTTTATTTTGCAAGAGTTTTGAAGTAAATATGAACAGAAAAAAATTATTTTCGTGTGAAAACATTTCCCACAAAGTTTTAGGCTTTAACGTTAGTCCTTGTTTAACAAAATCGCTTTAAATTGTTACATTTTTCTACCACTAAGTAATGATAAATTATTGTTAATAATTTTTTTTATTTTTTGTGCGTTTTCTTCTTCTGTTTTATTTCAAATACAAGTATAGTTAGCAGAATATTTAGAGCAAATTTAGATGCTCAGAATGCAGGAAATGGTATTTCCGGACTTCAAATTTCAAAAATATTCTATCCCCCTCTAATAAGTAATGATAAATCAGGATTAATATTTTTTTACTTTTTGTGTGTTTTTTTCCTTCTTTTATTTCAAATACAAGTATAGTTAGCATAAATTTTAGAGCAAATTTGGCTGCTCAGATTGCAGGAAATGGCATTTTTAGGCATTGACTCCCCTAAGAATTCATGCGTGGTATGTCGGCCCCACACGTGGCCTTCAGCCATTCTATCCCCCTCTAATATATTATATATCTCACAGAAAGGTCCCTTTTCAAGAAATGGTCTCCCTACAAGAAAATCCTTTAAAAGATTCTGCTTGATAATGTTCACTAGCTAGAAGTCAAGAATGCCATTGTAATAGGTTCGAACATGCAAATGGTTATTACCAATTTTCAGAAATATATAAAATGAATATCCTTGTGCTATTCACCGACACTTGAGTGAATAATCCTTTTAGCATATACGTATACCAATATAAAACGAAAATGACCAAAAAACCCCGAAAAGATTATTAAGACAATCTAGCTGTATTTCAGCTCCCATACGATGTGCAAACAAAACAGTATTTAGATGTTTTCGATTTGATCATTTTTATTCATTAGTAATAGCTTTAAATAATACCTCTACACACTGTTAAACAAAACCTTGTGACCTTCTTCGTGTTTCGCGAAGCCGCATGGCCCGCATCTTCGCTTAGTACAAAATTTTTCTCGTTTGTAACCAAAACTAAACGGGAAGCCATTTAATTTTTGTCCGGAGGTGAATATTGCAATCTAGGATATCCGTAGCTGAGCAACCAATCGAATTGCGTGAAAAGCACTATCCACTTCCCGAGTATATGTTAACTATTGATATCGGTTTGCGACATTAAAGTGAGATTAAGTTAAAATGCCTTTTAAAAATCCTTTGAAGACATAACGTCTATTCTTCTCTGGAGACACCATCTATGGTGTGCGGACACACGTACCATCTATATGGTGTGCCAAGAGAAGAATAGACGTGTTCTCCAGGGATTTTTTAAAGTTATCGAGCTCTTTCCTAGTTTCGACAAAACAAATTGTTAAAAAGTTCATAATCCCCGAGCCGGCGGCGCGAAGCGCCGTGCGAGGGTACTAATTCCGTCCAGCTATTTACACCCGGGTGTTTGAAAACATAGCGAAGTGCAAAGTTGTCCTCCATTATGTGATGGACGGTCTTCGACGTTATTGCGCATGCACGTGTAATAGCTCGCACTATTAAAAAAAATGTTTTTCATTTTGGAAAGATACTTGCTATCTTACAATATTTTTTGCGATGTATTTCGCTATTTAACTGGAAACAAGCCTGCAGTTTCATGAATTAGTGGTTGTCAACCGTGAAACAAAGTGTAAAAGGCATGCATAGGCTGATAAACACGAATTTTGTCGAAGACGAACCAGATGGTTTCAATATAAAATTTAATCGTTGTCTTGACTCTTGGCTATCTTGGGTAAGTGTTATAAAACTTATAAACATTTCAGTATTAAAATTTCATACCGTACTTGCATGCTTTGTGTTTTCGACTTTATTCACATATCGGCGAAATTTTTATGCCATTCAACACAATATATAATATATTTTTATGCAAGCTGGTATTTACATGAAAATGTATAAATGTAGTGATTTTAAATATTGTTTATTTGAGGCAATGAATACAGCTTATCGTGTTTTTATGCGTGTTTATAATGGTCTTTTATCTGTAGCAAATATGGCTTCACCAAAATATAACTCAAAAACTAGCTTTTGCTTATATAAAGCAAGTATATTTCACCGTATTTTCGAGCAAACTACTGACTATAATGCCAACAAAGCGAGTGTTTCAGCTTCCCTTGCGGTTCCACGGCAAAGTTTCGAAACGCTTTACCGTTACATTTTACATTAACTTTTAGCCGATTGAAAGCCACATAACATATTCCTTTTAATAACAAATTATGAAAATCAACGATTCTTTTGGTAAAAAATTATATCCTATTGTTTTCTCATATTATTTTCATGTTACTATAGCGACTATTATTATTTTGAACATGGAGTACTTGATGTTGAATAGAATTTCTATACTTCATCTGTTAAAAAAGGTGAGAGGTTGCTGCATGCATGTATTTCTAGTTACGGCTTTGAGAAGCACTGGAAGACGTGCTTGTTTTCCTACGACCGCTATAGCAACTGTAACTGAATACATAATCCCCGAGCCGGCTGCGCGAAGCGCCGTGCGAGGGTACTAATTCCGCACGGCTAATTATACCCGGGTATGTGAAAACATAGCGGAGTGCAAAGTTGTCCTCCATTTTGTTTATGTCATGGACGGTTTTCGACGTTATGCGCATGCGCGAGTACAAAATCTGTCGAACTAAATTGCTGTTCATTTTGAAAGGACGTATTTTGCTGTTTTACAAGCAATTTTTTGTTTTAAATTTCGTTAAAAAGTTTAAGAAAGTACAAAACTTTTTCCCCTCGATTTTAACTGGGAATAAGCCTGCAGTTTCATGAATTAGTGGCTGTTCAACCGTGAAACAAAGTTTATATAATAATTGTTTTGATGTTTTGATGTTGATATCTTTGATAATTTAATCGTTGTTGTGCCGGTTTGGGTAAGTGTAAACATTTCACTAGTAAAATGCCATGCTGTACTTGCTTTGTGTTGTCGGTTTTATTCATATCTGCGAAATTTTTAAGTCATTCTTAACTCGATAATTCACTTTAAAGCAAGCTGGTATGCATGAAATTGTAGTGAATGTTATCGTTCATTATAAAGCTAGCGCATCACGGCATCAGTTGTGTTTTTGTGTTTGTTTATAATGGTCTTAATACTTTATGTGGGGGTTTTATACCTCATCTGTTAAGAAAGGCGAGGGGTTGCTGCATGCATGTATTTTCTAGTGTTAAACTGAAAGTGGCCTTCAAACTAAAGCAAATCATGAGCAGGCACTAATGTGCCCATTATCATATTTAGACTAGAAAATACATGCATGCAGAAACCCTCGCCTTGCTGAAAAAACCATTGTATTTTCCGAAATGAAGTATTTGAAGTACTTGTCATGGTAACACGATAATTTTTTAAGAATATTTTTCCAAAATGAAAAATCCCCTAAAAATATCACTTTTAATTACAAAATTATCAATTTCCCAAACATATTTGTCAGGTATGTTATTATACGTAATATAAGCTTCAATTTAAATTGAAATACAACTACAAACGCTTCACAAAACGTTTTAAAATGTTCTTTTAATGTAAAACTAAGCTGCTTTTATCGATAAACTTTGGGTTTGAAATAAAATGATTTCAAATTTTCGCATGCAAATAACTTTGCTTTTTTTATTTTAAAAAATTTAATATAATAAAAAAGCGTAATCAATAAAGATGCACTGAAATTATATGCTATCTTGTTTCATTATACCCAACGATCGGCTTTTAAAGCAATTAATTATAAAGCAAACAATGCATCAATATTTAAAACAAACTTACCTTCGTTTACGTCGGCGCCTACTCCCTTCTTTTCGCAATTCTTTCGCCTTTATTTTATCAAAAAGCTTTTGAAATCCACAAAATTTTGCAAAAATGAAATGTATTTGCAAGTAATCATCAAATCAAGAAATGTTTGCTATTTCGCTGTCGTCATGCAGTCGTTATTATAATGCAAATTTTACAGTCCGCCATATTTTTCCGCTTCATGAATTAAATGGATTAAACTTAAAGTCATCAGTAAGAACGGAACAATAATTTAATATTGGCAAGACTACTTTGCGTTTTCTCCATAGAACTTGAATATCTGATTTTCACGTCTTCCTTGACTCACCAACGGGACTATTTTTATGTTGAAGCATGCGCAGTTGCACAAACGAAACTTCCTGTTTGTATTTGACGTCCGCGTTGTTCAATCTTAAAGTTTCTAATGTGTACGTAGAACGCGACCGTTGATGTTATAAACATTACTTTCAGATGCTTTGAGATAGTTCTGTATTTCTCATTTATATCATTTTGATAATCAAGTAAACGCCAATGACAAATTTTTGGAAGCAAATGGTTTTCTCAGATAAATACTTGAGAACATTTTAGCAAGAAACACTCCGTCTATATTTTGTACCCACTATACTGTAAATTTTCGCTAACTAACTTTATTTACACATGCGCGGATGGCTCCTTCTGTTGTACGCGCGTTCTTCCAATGTTACTGTAGCGCCCTGAATCGATGATGTTTGCTTATATATATAAGCATCATATTGCTTATACTCGCTCTGACTCGTCGTATGTGCCTGATAGCCAATATATAGGGAGCATACGGCTCGAGTTCCCGGAAAACTGATAAATATCCAGATTTTGGATTTATTAGTTGATAGAAATAAATGCTGAAGGCTTATGTTGATGGAAATCTCGAGTGTATAAGATTTTGTAAAAAACGTGCCGTTAGAGCTTGACAAATTGGACTATATGTAGCTCATTTGATTAGAACGCTGCACCAGAATCGCATGCCGACAAATTCGATTCCTACCAGAGCGCCTACAGTTATATATATTATATATATATATATTAAAGTATATATTGTAAATTTTATTGGACAGTAAAACAAGACATACCAAACGACACGAGCGCAAACGGGACTCGAAGTCCCATGCGAGCCACTCTACCTTTTTACAAATTAATTAAATTGCAAAATTGCATTCTTCGCAGATGCTCTTGCCTGGTAAGTCTAAAATGATCGAAAAAATTCACACTCGAGATTTCGATCTGCAAAGACCATAAAATATCTGCATATTGTAATGCAGACTCTAATCTGGTTGCCATGGATATTGGTGGCAGAATTGGTGCTGCCATCTATGGCATTTATAGGCGTCGATAAATTTATATCATGAGTTAGCCTGCGAACAGGCCCTGGGTTGCGGGCGGCGCGAAGAATAGAGGGCCTGCACGGAACTATAGGTTTTCTTGGTAGTGGCGTTCGTATAGAAAC